>PVKN010022365.1:0-15186 GCA_004027915.1 Capromys pilorides
GCAGAGCTAGATCAGTATGACGAGTTGTAAGAGGCTTATACCAACAGCCTCCAACATTGCCAGTTTCACCGGTATCCCACTACAATTATGGAAAGTTAGACTATATATACACTCTCTTTGTACAAAGAGAAGATAAATTTTTTTTTCTTTTTTTCCTCCCCTACTAATATAGATTAGAAAATTTATCATGTCTATACACTGTGCTCTGTATAACTACTATGAAGACAACAAAATTCAATGTATCAATTATTATGAATGCACTACTAATACGTTTTGAAACTATCATATTATTTCCTATTAAAAATTAAAATAAAAAACAAAAATAAAAGAATCATTTACTTTTCAATAAATAAATAAATAAAGGTTTCTATTGGCTTGTACCTGTGGGATATTTTTTAATTGGTAAACACTTGTAAAAATTTAATTTTGGGTTAATGCATTAAAATTATTGCATTTAGTATAGAAACCAAAATTATCTCAGCCCAGACCCCATTTTAAAGATAGGAAAACAATAAACCAGAGAAAGTGATTTGGATGACATATTCAGTTAGGAAGTAGTAGAATCAGGCATTTTAGTGTCACTATTTTGTGTCTTTCTCACTCATCCTGCCTGATAAATTTAGGTATTTTCCTCCTTTTCTCATAGGCTTTTCCTATATCAGCCATTCTTAAAACTTAGAAAAATGTCTGGCTGGGGGCAGGAGATAAGCTCAAGCTCAGTGGTACAATGTGTGTTTAGTGTGTGGACTGCCCTGGGCTAGCTCCCCACTATCAAAACAACAAAACAGGACAAAAAACAAACAGAAACATGCTGTATTATAGATGTCCTGTAAATACTTACCTCTTTGCGTAACTTGAGATTTTAAAGTTCATTTGCCTGCTAGACATTTGTTTTGGTGTTTCATAGGTGTGTGTAACTCAGCAAATCCAAAAATAGGATAAACTGTCTCCTTACCAAGAGAAGATCTTGGTCACCCCCTGCTTCTAATCCTGCTTTCATAGGCCTGCTTTCCAAACACAAAGTACATCCGAGGATGTACTTGTGTAAGGGAGCTATCACCTTGATAAATAGAAAAATGGAGTGTTGCAAGACTGCTCAGTTGGAGGCTTGGTTCTAGATGTGGGTCCGCCTTTGATTTGGGGCATGTCCTTTTACACATTGGGGCCTTTCCTGCTTTATCTTAAACTAAGAGGCTTAGCGCTGAATGTGATGGTGCATGCCTTGGCTGTGTGGAGACGGAGGCAGGAGGATCACACAGTTGAGGCCTGCCTGGGAATTCAACAAGACGTTGTTCCAAATTGAAATGAAACGGTCGGAGGAAGCCATGCGTCTAATCCTCACTACTACACCCCACAAAAAAGGAGTTGGATTAGTTGATTTTCTCTTGTTTTCTAAATTGTATGTCTTGTATGGCCTCTCTCTCTCTACCCCCACCACTTCAACAGTGTCTACAAGCTCTGGAGTTTCTGCATTCAAACCAGGTCATTCACAGAGACATCAAGAGTGACAATATTCTGTTGGGGATGGATGGCTCTGTCAAGCTAAGTGAGTAGGAATGGCGATGCCAGCGGAGTCTTGTCTTCTCTGAGATTGTGATCATCTAATAGCGGCTACAGCATGCATCAATCAGTCTTTGTTTCTGGGATCGTTTGGGCTCTGTATTATGCATAGTGTGTTTATTGTCTTATGTTTCCATTTTATAAATTCAGCCTTTTTTGTTCCCCCTGAATTCTCTACTCTGCTAGATCCTATGATTGGCCTTGGAGTTACACCTTCCATGAATTCTCACTCAGTCTATTATGAAAGATTTGTAATGAATAATTTGAAAGGGCTTTTATGGCATTTCATTAATGAGTTGTGTATTTGGCAAATGTGCTTCTAAATGCCTAGTACATGCCAGTTCTCTTGAAGGTACACCTGATTTACATAGATTTGTGATTTTAGTATAAAAAGAACTGCAAAAAGAGCTTGCCGTTGTCTAGACACACTAGCTGTTTTAGACAGATGGGCAGTTTTGAGAGAGGACTCCTTCCAGCCCTGGGCCTGGGGCCCTAGGGGTGGAAGTGGTAGACAGGCCCTGCCTAGTGGGAGGTGAGGTGGGGAAAGAATAAGGGGAGGAGTTAAACGTCCTCTTTCTGGGTCTAATCTAAACATGGAATGTTGATTTTCAGGAATAAAGCAGAATAAGGAGAAAACAGTCGTGGCCAAAACAGGCTAGCTGGACTTCAGCGCTGAGTCCTTCTGATCTGAGGAGAAGTAGGAAGCCGGGGTCATTGCCCTGTGTTGTGCCTGCATCTCCTCAGGAGTGAACAAGGCCTAGGGTTAGAAGCTCAGACGCTAAAGTGGCAGTACAGTGCCTCCCGCCTTGGTGAAGAAAGAGACTGCAGCGCCCAGGGCAGGCAGAGTGATGCCTGGGGGCAGGCCCAAGCCAGCACTCACCGAAGGGTGTCCTAAATGGCTGTCTCCCCACTTTTTTTTTAGCTGATTTTGGATTCTGTGCACAAATTACTCCCGAGCAGAGCAAGCGGAGCACCATGGTGGGAACTCCATACTGGATGGCACCAGAAGTTGTGACACGGAAGGCGTATGGGCCTAAGGTGGACATCTGGTCGCTGGGCATCATGGCCATCGAGATGATTGAAGGAGAGCCCCCATACCTCAATGAGAACCCTCTGAGGGTGAGTGTTGCCTTTCCTGTCATTCAGGGTGTCGCTTCTGGTTCCAGGATGTGGGACTCAGACTGTTCTCCTCCGAGGCATTCAGCCTGGTTATATCTTTTATAACTAAAAGTGACCACTGTTGAGCTTAAAATGTGAATGCAAAGAATGTGCTCATTGTATCCTGAGGAAGAGTAGAAGGCCTGTGACCCTGAAAGGAGAGAAGGGAGAAGATGGTTGCCAGAGTCAGAGAACTGGCAGGAGACCAGCAGCTAAGAGCATTAGGTGATTTCGAGAACTTGGCTTTAGTTCTGCAGAGTTGGGAATTCGTGTGTTTTGACACTTCTGTGGAAAAATTGTAAGAGATTGTCGGAATGGTTTAAACAAGAGGGTCACTTGGTTATACCAGTATGAGTAGAAGTGAAAAGAAGATCCAGGAAATGTCTTGAAGGAGTAGCTAATATGATGAATTGAACGTTAGAAAGTGAGGTATTGAAGAGTTGACTTTCTCCTCAGAACACGATTGTGCTGCATGATTGCATTTATCGCGGGCAGTCGGTGCATGTACTAGATGTGCCTTTCTTATTTCCTCCCTCTCTTCTGCCCCCCCCTCTCCATCACTTGGACCCCATCTCCTGTTTCATAGTTGATCTTGAATGTCTTAAAGATACTTATTAAATATTGAAATGCAGGTGTTGACAAGAGCTGGGTCTAGAGTGTGAGGGTGAGAGGTCAGAACTGCATGCCTGAGTTTGCTAGTAGGCCACTCCTGTGTGGGTCGTCGAGGGAATTCAGAGTAGGCCAGGAGGGGCCTCTTGGCATGAGGAGCTGAGAGCAGGTGTCAGGGAGCCCGAGGGCAGTGTCGAAGGGAAGTGGTGCCCAGTGTGACTGATGACCGAGTAGGATGAGCTTGAGATGTGGCCTTTGCATTTGCCAGTGTGGAGGCTACTGGTGACCTGGACGGCTGCCAATAAGGGGAGGGAAGCTGAATTGGAGTGAATCGAGGAAAGCTGAAGAAGACATCGAGACAGCATTTGTAAACAGTTTCTTTTTTCTTCTGGAGAGGTTTTGCTTAAAAGGGTAACAGAAACAGAGAGGGTGGGTCGGAAGCTTCTTTGCTTTGTGGAACAAACAGTGGACAAGAAAAAAATGATCACTGTGGGCCAGGGAGATAGCTCCGTGGCACAGGTGTCTGCCTGGCAAGTGCAAGGTCGTGAGTTTGAACCCTGGTCTCGCAAAAAAAAAAAAAAAAGATGAATAAAGAAATGATCACATACAGGAGAGGTGACATCTTCAAGAGTGGTGCCTGTAAGGAGATGAGAGGGCTTGGATCAAGTGACGGGCACTATGTCAGACCATGGAAAGGAACGCAGAGTGCGACAGGAAGGGTCCAGGCTTGGATCAAGTGACGGGCACTATGTCAGACCATGGAAAGGAACGCAGAGTGCGACAGGAAGGGTCCAGGCGCAGTGGTGGAGCTGTGTGTGTGCGCGCAGGTGTGAAAGCTGTTCTGATCGCTTTTGTTTTTTCACGTAGTGCAACCTTCCTTCCAGGGCGGGAATGTCCTGTGCATTGTCACTACCACATGCTCGTGTCACTCTCGGGTAACTCTGGTTCATAGAGAGTGCCTGTGTGTACCAAACTGAAACTGCATTCCATGGCTTCCGGCCTTTGGTGCCGGCCCTGCTGTCTGACTGCACAGCGTGTGTCCTCCTCTGCCTTAGAATGGCCTTGCAGACAGTGGGCTTGGGAGGGCCATGGGCCTGAAGTGAGGGGACCTGCGTGCCCGCCCCTCAGTGCCGCGGTGCTGGGCATGGGGAGCTGTGTTTCTGAGCCCGGTCAGTGCAGTGGGGCGGCAGAGCTTGTCTGTTTCTCGGGCTCACCGCGGCACATGCACTGCGTGCGTGCCTAGCGAGTCAGAGTGCGCGGGACTTGAAAGTTCTGTGCTGTTACCTTTCCAAAGAGAGGCTTCCTGTTAGGAGCAGGGAGACAACAGTGAACAGTTGGCTGCTTAACCGAACATTCCTTTTTATAGTTTCTCATACCCAAAAAGGTCAGCTTTTGGATCCTGAGGTGAAGACGCAGGCATAATTTCTACCAGCAGCTAGGCAGATGTTTAGTTCATCAGGCTAAGTGAATAATAAACCCCTTAGGTCTGTGATGATAATAATAAACCCTTAGGTTTGTGACTCACTTTATGGTTACAAAGTGCTTTCCACTATCCAGACAGGCACTAAAGCAGTTGCATGTTAGCAGCATGCACAGGATCACATAACCTTAAGGATTAAGCCTGATCCTTGGGTCATCTTCTTTCTAGAATACCACAGCCGCCTCTGAATCCTACAGCAGCCAGCCATATTTTTAGAGGGTGCATCTGGGGACAAGAGAATCTCAGCTGGAGCTCAAAGTTATTTTCCACTTATATTGCCAGGCCTTGTACCTCATTGCCACCAATGGGACCCCAGAGCTTCAGAACCCGGAGAAGCTGTCAGCTATCTTCCGAGACTTTTTGAACCGCTGTCTTGAGATGGACGTGGAGAAGAGAGGGTCAGCCAGAGAACTGCTGCAGGTGAGCCCCCGCTGCAGAGATGGCGCTGCTGGTGCTTTGTGTTCTCTTCATCGTAGAGCTGAGCTGCTCCCCCGTTGTTTCCCATCGTTTCCCACGCCCCTCTGCACGTCCTTGGCCGTTCCTCCCCTGCTGCTCGTCATAAAATTCCCTCAGTGTCTTCCTTAGCCCATTAAACCCGACAGGGCCCCACAGGCTCGCTTCAAGTCTACTTCCTGGGCTCATGTTGAGCCTTGCCTGTGTCCTCTCGGAGCACTTCCTTTGCTTTGGCCTGAGTTAGCCTGGGAGGTTTTGTTCGTGCTTGATGGGAAGCAGCTTTCTGAAAAGTTAAATCTTCCGTGTCACATTTTTTTGGGATAAACATAAAAGATGTATTTTCAGGAAAGGAGCATGAATTTAGAAGATAAAGAGTGCAACTTTTGGAATCTTTGAAGTAGCAAGCCTCTCCACTTGAGTTAACATAATCTTATATCTAGTGTCATCTTACTGTACTGTTGATGGGTAATTTAATAGTAAGTACCACATGCAACTTCATGACAGTGATTGATGTACAAACACTGTCACTTGGTTTTGTATCAAGAGGTCCCAGGTTGACTGATCAGGCAGGGCAGGGCCCAGGGCTTTGTGTTAAAAATGCTTCTGAGAGTCCCTGTCTTTACCTCTGGATTATAACCTCTATTCGGTTGATCTGTGAGTCTTCTTTTGTGTCCAAGACCTGACTGGGAGTAGGTATTCAGAAAACATTTATTAACTTGAGTGGAATTACTTAAAGTATTTCACCTATATTTTTACCATCTTTTGTAGTTGAGGCTGCTAATTATAGAGCGTTGGCCATTAGAAATAAGCTATGAATTCAGCCAAATGTAAGCCATCAGTCTCTGGACTCCTTTGGGACTAAAAAGTCCCCCAGGAGAGACAGTACAATGTAGAATCCCTTTTGACTTTCCTATGAGTTGTATTCTAGGCCCAGGGAAATGTAGATGCTGTTCTAGGCCCATGATAGGTAAAGATCATATTCTTACTTAGTACCATACTGTAGTTATTGAAAGCGTAGTGCTTTCTTGAGTTTTCTTCCCAATATAATAATATAACAATAAGTGCATTATATTGAATATTTACCATATTTTAGGCACTAAGTTCTATGTATTTTCTTTATAGAAACCCTGTTACAGTTCTTTTAGTCCTATTATTATTATTATTATTATTATTATTATTATTATTATTATTTTACAGGGGAGGAAATTGAAGCTTTACTTCCCCATAGTTGTGTGGATGGAAACTGGTAGATGAAGGATTTCAACCTGCATTTGTTTGGCTCTTAAGCATGCGCCCTTAGCTTCTGCTCTTGCAGCTCAAGAGGTGTCAGAACTGAGGTCTGTCAGATTTACCTAGTTTACTTTGTTCAGAGAAGGAAACTGAGGCCTGCTCGTTGAGAATCAGTCATTCTTGAGAATTGTATATATGAGATCTTAGAACACCCCCTCTTTCACTTGTTAGTGTACAGTGTAAATACTCAAAGCTAAAACTTCAGAATCTTATTTTGTTTTTTCATTTTTTGAGATAGGATCTCAGTTCAGGCTGACCTTGAGCTCACTATGTAGCCCAGGCTGGTCTTGAACTTGCAGTGATTCCTGCCTCAGCCTCTCAAGTGCTGCAATTTCAGCTGTGTGCTGCAGTGCCTGGCCTCAGACTATTAAATCATGAAGTTTTCACATTTCTCCTGTGCAAACACGTATATGGGCAGAAATACATAGAATAATATATTGGATGATATGTTGGAATTCCTGTCTTCATGATTTAGCAAGTGCTTTTATTCCTTTCATAGTAATAGTAATTTCTTGTTCTCAATACTGTTATTATCATTAATATTAATATTTTGAGATAGCATCTCACTAAGTTGTCCACATTAGCCTAAAATTTACAGTCCTTCTGTCTCAGCCTCTTGAGTAGCTGGGCTTATGAGTAGCCTTTACATGGTGTTTTCTCCTGGACTCTAACATGTTTCCACTGCCTCTCACCACTAGTGGTGCAGAGCTACTCAGCAATGAAATACATGAGTTACAGCCCATCGTGAACATGTGAAACATTGACGATATGGTCCAAATCATAGCCCAGTGAAAATGATTTTGGAAAGGACCAAACTACAGATTAATTAGACTTACCGGACTCAAGAATAGCGCAGCAGATTCTGAGCCAGGTGATGATGTGCTTCTATAATCTCAGCTCTTAGGAGACTGGGGCAGGAGGAGTGCTTGAACCCAGGAATTCAGGACAAGCCGGCAACATAGTGAGACACTGTCTCTTTTTAAAAAAAAAAATTCTGGACCGATGGTCCAAAAATACACCGCATTTTGTCAGTGGATCTTGAACAGGCACAGTCTTTCTCCAGGAGATGATTATCACAGTAGCCCCGCAGCTGTTGAACCCAGTTCTCCTCCCAAGTGTAGTTACAGGCCAGATTGGACAGAATGGAGTCAAATTTCTCCGCAAGGTCGACATTAGGGCTGGGGAGATAGCTCAGCACAAGGTCCGAGTTTGATCCCTAGTACCAAAAAAAAAAAAAAAAAAGTCAACATTGAACCTAACCATTGAAGTTGATGCAGTTCTCACCCAACTTTCTTTGTGGCCGGAATCCTGGAAAGAATCGAGTTCATCAACTGATTTCTCCTGTATTCTGACTGCTTCCCTCGTAGGAAAGGGAACCGCACAGCGTGAACTCTGTGCTGCCTTTGCTCTCTCAGCATGCCTGTGAGATTCGTCTTCTCAGTATAGCATTTCATTTTATTGCCGAATAATTTTCTGTGTATGAATAGAACATTCATTTTCTTGAGCAGTGGGCTACTTCCATTTAGCACTGTAAATAAAGCCGTCCAGATGTCTTCTGAGAGTTATATAAATGCATTTCTCCTGGGAATATTCATAGGCTTGGAATTGCTAGTGTGCAGGGGAATATGTGTTTGTCTGCTAGTAGTTCCTGCCAATTTTCCAAAAACAGTTCTTGTGTAGACCCTGGGTTCGAGGTGAGCAGAAGCTCTACGCGCAGCACCTTCTGTGAACACTGACCCTAGGAATGGCAGTCACGTGTCTTCTGCTTTCTCCTCCCCAGCACCAGTTCCTGAAGATCGCCAAGCCCCTCTCCAGCCTCACTCCGCTGATTGCTGCTGCAAAGGAGGCAACCAAGAACAATCACTAAGACCACGCTCAGCCCTGTCGTATTGTGCCAAGCCTTCTGTGAAATAAATCCCAGCCCCAGGCACCCTCTTTGTGCCCTGCTTCTCCCATCTCCTGATCTAGAGCTCTCAGGACTTTGATCTTTGGAAACCATATATCCAGCACTGAAGAGAACTGAGCGACTGATCCAGTAGTTACTATGGCTAGATAAGGAAGTTCCTTCCAATTTGTGAACATAGGTTGCTTTATGACTAAGGGCTTACAGTGCATAAATCTTGGATCTCTGTTTCTCCATAGCAAAATCTCTACTATCCCTGCTCCCCACTCCTTAAAATCAGTTCTTGACAATATCAATTTAGTGTTTGGTAACATTCCCAGTTTGCAGTTGAGATTTTAGTACTTGCTCTTCTGTGACTGGATTGCTGGTGTACCTCATTGTGCCTGCAAACCAGAGCAGCTTGGGAGTGCCGTGGAGTTTGATCATCTGCCAGGGACATGAAGTGGCTCAGCGCCCAAGACCACGACCGGCACAGCTGATCCAGACACGGGAGAGCTACCACGTTTTTGTGTATGCTTTTGGCAGCTGTTTGGGAGGACCTTGACCCAATAATGTTCCCCATGCTATTTCTTGTGAAGTAATTTGGCTGTGTAGCAGCTTCTGATCCCCTGCATAGGCTATTGCCCTGTTCTATCCTTGTTTATAACACTGAGAGGTTTCCAAAGGCACATGCTGAGGGACAGCACAGTGAGAAGTCAGGAGGAAAAAATGCAGCTACTTTTAGAGCAAGGCTGGGCATCAGCACCTGTCCACCTGTGCTGTGTGACATTTCAAGAATTGGCCTCTTTCCATCATGAGTGGACTGCTGAAAAATTCAGGTGTTCTGGTGATCTAAACATTTGAGTCAAAGGGAGGGGTCTCCAAATCTGGTACTGTGTGTTAGTTTGGTGGTTTGGTGACCTGAAATGATGTCCTACCTGGGTGTCAATAAGGGCACCCTGTTTCCAAGATGCATGGCCAAGCTCTCTGCAGATGGAAATGCTTGCACTGGGAGTTGGGATGTTTGCTACCTCCTGCAGTCTGTGGTTGTGGTCCTCCCACCATGGTAGGATGCTTGGCCAGCACTGTGGCTTGTCGTACCAGCCCCTTGGACCACCTGTCATGCTCTGAGGGTCTGCTACCTCAGCAGCACAAGTTTCTATTTCCTTCAATAAAAGGAGATAAAAATATTCTATGTAGTGTATGCCATTTTTTCCCTTCCTTTCTCAGTTTCTTATATGAAATAATGAATAATTGTTCTTTCTGAAAAAATTTGAAAGTAAGTTGCAGATAGGATGCCCCTTTACCAAATGTACTTCAATTGTATTCTCAGTGCTTTTATTTCAAATATAAATGCAGGAAAGAGGACCAAAGACATTTTTCTGCTTAAGGAATGTTTATAAACAGTGACATCTACCAAGACAGGAACACTCTGCATTGCCTTCTTCAGCTTAGCAACCCCTTTCTCATCATAGCCCCTGTTAGCCTTTCAGTGTGGTTGCATTCCCGTTTCTCTGTACTGGCACACTCACATATTCCAATACAGAGTTTAATTTTGCTAGTTTTTGAACTTTTAAGTAAATATACCATTTTATTCCAGGTTATTTTTTAAATTTTAATATATTTAACTCAATATTAAAGAGTTATTTCAACATGGAATCAAAATTTTTTTTTTCATAAGTTTTCAGAATTCATCGTGTATACTACACTTGAGGTATAATTTAATTGACTACCACATTTCACACCTTTATTAGTCTTATGTAGCTGGTAGCCACTATATTGGCTAATGTAGATCTGGACTGCATTCCTTTCTTCATTTTTCTGGGGGAATAAGATAAGACATCTAACCAGGACTGACTCAGCCTGTAACTGGCAGGCAGAGCTTTGAAGCCAGCTTCTCAGACTACATAACAGTGTCTCTTTTGTAATACCATAGCGCCTTTTAAAACAGCCAGAAGCTGTTGATATCAAGGTTTTAGGATCCAAGAAACTAGGTAGGAGACATAATGGAATATTACTATTTTGTATTGAGTACAGGGTCTATAGGGTCTCACTACACAGATTGGATTCATGGTGATCCTCCTGTTTTCAGCCTAACAAGCATTAGGATTACAGGCATGTGCCACCACATCTAGTCCAAATGGCTCAGTGTACCCTGGGGTGGGGCCAGCACAGCACACTGGGGATCAAATCCCTGTCACTGCACTCTGCCTAAGCAGGAGCTTTAGTCTGCTGAGGTATCTGGCCAGTTCTTTTTTATTTTTATTTTTTGGAATATTATTGAAAAAGTCAAGAGATGAGAATTTAGTAGTGTCCAGTGTGGTACCTCAGAAACCTGTTTTACATGTAAACCTGTCTAGCAGTTACCACTTAGTTTATTTCAGTTTCATGACTTTTTTTATTATTCATGAAGGTGATAAGATGCCTGGTCAAGGTACTGATCATGCAATAACATTGTTCCTCTTGGGGAAAGCAAAGTATCCCACTCAAGATAATTTTTACAAGATAAATATGTAGATCTGTGTGGCTCTCATCACTTATTGTTGCTGCTGTAAGCATGGGAGAAGAAAGGTTTAACTTGTCCAAGACTAATTCCCTAAGGTTTGGCTTCTAGAAGGTAGAATCAGTGCTGTCAAAATGGCCATACTCCCAAAACTGATGCACAGTCCCAATCACAATATCATTCTTTAGAGAATTAGAGAAACCTAAAATTCACAGGGAATCAAAAGAGACCCAGAATAGCAAAAGCAATACTGAATAAAGCAACAAGAATAAAGCAGAAAACATCACAATCCCAGACTGGAGGTTGTATTACAAAGCTCTAGGATAAAAACAGCATGGTACTGGCACAGAAGCAGACATATGGCATGGAGGAGGCAGAAACAACCCCAGACACATTCTGCTATCTGATGTTTGATAAAGGGGCGAAAAACCATGCAGTAGAGAGAAGATAATCTCTTCAATAAGTGGTGTTGAGAAGGCTGGCTATTCTTGGGCAAGGGATTAAATCCACACCCACTAAAATAAAAATGACTCAAAGGCATAAATGATAAAACAATTGATAGGAAGATAAAGTGGGTAAAACTTTTGAAGACAGGCATATGCAAAGGCTTTCTGAACAGAACCCTGATTGCTCAAGAAATACTACCAAGAATCAACATAATCATAAAAAAGTCTGCACAGCAAAGGAAGCAACCAGCAGTGAAGAAAATCTACAGACCAAATTTTGCCAGCTATTCATTGGGCAGAGGACTAATATCTAGACTATAGAACTAAAAAAATTAGAACCCAAAATAAAAGGCCCAGCTGCCAGGTAGGGATCCCCTGAACCTGCCTCCATCTCCCGGCTCTTCCTGCCTGAACTCCAGTCCCCCAACTCATCCGCCATCCGGTCTGGCCAGCGCGCCTGCCAGTCCCAAGCCCATCCGCTGTCCGGTCTGACCCGTGCACCTGCCGGGTAGGGACCCCCAGCCTGCTTCCATCTCCTGGTTCTTCCCACCTAGGCTCCAGTCCTGAACCCATCCACCAACCCGAGTGGCCTCCCTGCACCAGCCTGGTAAGGACCCTCAGCCTGCATCCATCCTCAGACTCAACTCCAGAGCCCCAACTCCACCCACAATCCAGACCTACAGGGCCTCACAGCAGCCAGCGGCCTGAGCTGCAACTCGCAGCCAGGCACCACTGGAGGGGAAAAAGCTTGGTGGATCCAGAACAAACTCCCATAGGTGCTAACAGCATAACTTCACCAAAGTATAGAGATCACTGCCATACAAAATGATAACTACAAGGAATAAGATGCAATCGCAGGGCCCAAGCCCACCCAAGTCAAATACAGGAGAAGATATCATGGAAGAAAATGGGAATCATGCAGCCAAAAATTCTGAATTTGAGGTAGACCGACAACTACAGAAACATATAGAGCAACTCAGATCAGAGATAACATCTGAAATAAAAAAGAAATACATGAATTAATAGAATCTGCAGTGGAACAACAATTGCAGAAACGTATAGAGCAAAGCAGAACAGAAATAACCCCTAAAGAAAAAAAAGACATGTCTAAATTAACAGCATCTAAAGTAGGAAAACAAATGCAGAAAGGAAAAAGAGGAGAGCAGAGCAGAAATAATCTCTGTACTAAAGAGAGAAAGGATAACTATAATGAAAGACTTAAGTAATATTAAAGAAGACATTGATAACAAAATTAGAGACTAGAAAAATGATTGATTCCATGACTGAACAATACAAGAAAGAAATAGGTCGCATGAAACAGTTTCAAAGAGACATATGAGAAAATAAAATCTCAATCACAAGATGGCAAAACCGTATGAACAAAAGTGAAGATAGAATCTCAGATTTTGAAGACACACAGCTAGTGAGAAGGTAAGAAAGGATCTCTTAAAACAACCAGGATGCAGAAAAAATAATTCAACACCTGCAAGATGATGCAAGAATGAACAATGAGATTAATAGGAATCAATGAGAAAGAAGGAGTCAATACAAATGATATAAAAAGAATATGGGCAGAGGTAATAGCAGAGAACTTCCCAAATATGAGAAAACAATTGGATATTCAGGTAACTGAAGCATACAGAACACCAAATAACATCAACCCGACTAAAACCACATCAAGACGTATAATAATCAAGATCCCAGAAATCCAGCAGAAGAATAACATACTAAAAGCTGCTAGAGAAAAGAAACAGATCACATTTAAAGGAAAATCCATCAGAATAATGGCAGATTTCTCTGCACAACCCATGAAAGCAAGAAGAGGATGGAGCAGAATGCTCCAAGTCCTCCATGAAAATAAATTTCAGCTCAGACTGCTATACCAAGCAAAACTCTCTTTCAAGTATGAGGGAGAAGTGAAATACTTCCACAAGGAGCAACTAAAGAACTTCATGACGTCAAAGCCAACACTACACAGAATATTAAAAAAACATTTTAGAGAGGGACCAAAATGACCTAAACTCAACAAATGAGAACTGAAAGAACCCACCAAATAGGGCAACCAATTAAACACAGAAGAATAAGTTGTAAACAGAAGTAAATAAAAGTCATGTCAATCATGAGTCAATACATTTCAATTATACCATCAATGTTAATGGCCTCAATTCTCCAATTAAAAGACATAGACTGGCAGAGTGGATAAGGGAGCAAAACCCAACAACATGCTGTATACAAGAAACACACAACTCATAAAGAAACTCATAGGCTAGAAGTGAAAGAATGGAAAACAATGCTCCATGCTCCAGCACCTCAAAAAAAAGCAGGGGTAGTAATCCTGTTTGCAGACAATCTAAACTTCAAGGTTGATCAAATGTAACAAAGAAGGCCACTACATACTGGTCAAGGGAAAAATTCACGATGAAGAGGTAACACTCATAAATATGTATGAACCCAATATGGGAGCAGCAAGTTATATAAGACAAACCTTAATGGACATGAAAAATCTAATATCTAATACTACAATCTTAACAGGAGACCTTAACACCCCCCTATCTGAAAAGGATGGGTCAAGCAGACAAAAAATTAGCAAAGAAATAGCAGAACTGAAACAGAATTTGGAACAACTGGACTTAGTGGACGTACACAGAGTGTTCCACCCAACCTCTTCAGAATACACATTCTTTTCAGCTGCACATGGGACATTTTCTAAAATAGACCACATATTAGTCCACAGGTCATGCTTAAGTATATGCAAGAAAACAGAAATTATCTCATGTATACTATCTGACCACAGTGCAATGAAATTGGAAATAAATGGCCAAAGAAACCATAAGAATTCCAGAAATGCATGGAAAGTAAACAACACTTCTCAGCAACAAGTGGATTACAGATGAAGTTAAACAAGAAATTAAACAATATCTAGAATTTAATGAAAATTCAAGCACCACCTACCGGAATTATGGGATGCAATGAAAGCAGTTCTTAGAGGGAAAATTATAGCTTTGAACTCACACATTAAGAAAACAGAACAGGAACAAATAAATACTCTCGTGCAGCGCCTAAATGAACTAGAAATGGAAGAGTAACGAAATCCAAAGCCCAAAGACGGGAGGAAATTAAAAAGATAAGAGCAGAGATTAATTCAATTGAGACAAAGAAAATAATACAAAGAATTAATGAATCAAAAAGTTGGTCCTTTGAAAGATTAAACAAAATTGATAAGCCCCTAGCTAACCTCATCAAAAAGAGGAAAGAAAGGACTCAAATTCAAGCAATAAGCAATGAAAAGGGTGAAATTACTACCGACCCAGCAGAGATACAGAGGATCATTTATAGCTACTTTGAGAATCTTTACTCTCACAGAATTGAAGACACAGATAAAATGGACAGATTCCTAGAAAAGTACAAATTACCAAAACTGAATCAAGAAGATATAAGTACTCTAAATAACCCAATAACAGCCAATGAAATACGAAATGTAATAAAAAGCCTGCCGACAAAGAAAAGTCTGGGACCTGATGGATTCACCGCTGAATTCTACAAGAAATTTTTAGAGGACATGATCCCAATACTCCTCAAACTCTTCAGTGAAATCGAAAAAGAAGCAATCCTTCCAAAATCATTCCTAGAGGCAAGTATTACTCTGATACCTAAACCAGAGAGAGGTGCAACTAAAAAAGAGAACAACTGGCCAATTTCTCTCATGAACATAGATGCTAAAATCCTTGCCAATAGAATACAACTCATCAAGAAGATTATACACCATGACCAGGTAGGATTCATCCCAAGGATGCAAGGATGGATC
>PVKN010022366.1:0-15182 GCA_004027915.1 Capromys pilorides
CAAGGCCATGTTGCGCTGAATGTAAATAATCAACAGCAAGTTAAGGACGAAATCAGTTCATATCAGAATAAGAGTAAGAAAGGCTCTAGGAAGCAATTTATTCAAGATTAAAAAGTAACATGGAATGCATAGGTTTCCTGAAGTGCTAAGGTACATCAAAAGACATTTTATAATTTTATCAGAATCTGAGAATTAGTACATAATGCATAAGTTAGGCTCCTACCATCATAACAAATACTGACCTAATCTAATTATAAATGGAAAAGGTTTATGTTGACTCATATTTCTGGAGGTTTCAGTCTATGACTGAACAGAAGTATAGCTTTTAGGCCTTAAATTTTCCATCAACTCTCAATAACAATGAGCTGGAGTCTGAGCCTTTAACACAAAGACTTTTAGAGGACACTAATTTGTGTGTGTGTGTGTGTGTGTGTGTGTGTGTGTGTGTGTATGGTACCAGGGATTGAACACATGATGTTGTCCTTGCCAAGCAAGCACTTATTCAACTGAGCTATCTCCCCAGCAAGGACACTAAATTTTTGAGTAAAAAAAGAAATGTGCCTCACTGTCCTGTCTCACCCATGAATAGTAACAATAGATCATCATAAGGATAACACTACATGATATTCTAACTAAAAACTGTAAAAGTGGGCTGGCGAGATGGTTCAGCGGTCTAAAGCGCCTGCTTAGGAAAGCTTGGGCAACCACAGCGACTGCGGTTCAATCCCTGGCACCACATGCTGCACCAGCCCCACCCCCAGGGCAGGCTGAGCTGGCCATTTAAAAAAAATAAAAAATTGAAAAACTAAAAAATTGTAAAATTAGAAGTATAAATGAAAGTACATTCTTGCAAGGGGAGGAATATAAGCCAGCTAAATCCTCATTATACATACTAAAAAATTAAGAGTTTGCCTCATTTTTTCAAAGACACAAAGAAATGAGAAATAGAAGTATAAGCACACCACAGTAAAATATGGAGTTAAATTCTGGTTTTTTGTTTGATTGGTTGGTGGTTTGATTTTCTGCCAGCTCATCCTGCCCTAGGGGTGGGGCTAGCACAGTATATGGACTTCAAACCAAGGTCCCTGCACTTTGCCTAAGTTTGCCTAAGCAGGCGCTTTAGACCCCTGAGCTGTCTTACTGGCCCTGGAGTTAAATTCTGGAGGAGAGATTTAAAATGTTAAAGTTGTTGCCTCTGGTAGGCAGGATTTTGGTGTGGAGAGTGGTGGAGATGGATAAAGATTGGAAAGGGAAATGTTTCTTTTTAATTATAAACTTTGTGTATTTTACTTTTTTATTCTATACTATTTGATTTTTTTAAACCATATACATGTATTTTTAGCAAAAGGAAAGTTTCAGCTTAGAAAAGTAACCCTGCAGAGGTGGAAAGAACTAATTAGCCAATGACACCAAGAAATACCACGAATGGCAGTATTTGATTATTGCAGTGAAATAACCACCTCAGCAGCATGTCCAGAGGTCCAGCCAGTCTGTCCTTTATTTCGAGGAGTTTTGTACTGAACAAACCCCAGGAATTCCCTCTAGTTCATCATCCATCTGTCGCCCATAAGTGACTTCGGCACCACCTCCTCACCCATCTCCAGCTTCCAAGACTGGCCAACTCCACTCTCTTGTGGGTAGCACCTTATTGCTGACCAACCATGACCTCCCAGATTATCAGAATTTTTCCACCTCAAAGGAGGTGGTCGTCAACCATCAAACACCAGGTCAACTTGTACCTGTGCACCTCCTATGTCTATCTCAGTCTGGGCTATTATTTGGACCTTGAGGATGTGCCATAGCTCCCTCTCCTTCAACACTTGAAGAAAACTTTGAGGTTGAGTAGAGTAAAACCTGAGATATCATGGAAGCTACTCTGACCCTGGAGAAGATGCTGAATGAAGATGATCATGCTTTGGTCTCTGCTAAAACAGATTTGCATCTTTGTGATTTCCTGGGGAATCATTACCTAGTTGAAGCTGAAGTGCATCGAGAAATGGGGTACACCTCACTAAACTCTGCAAGCTGGTATGCCCCCAGGTTGGGCTGGGTGAGTGTCTCCTTGACTGGCTAATAATATTCAAAAATGTTTTTTTAAACATTATGTAGGCTGGGGCGATAGCTCCATGGCACAAATGCCTGCCTGGCAAGTGCAAGGTCGTGAGTTTGAAACGCAGTCCTGCCAAAAAAATTAAAATAAAATAGTTCCTAAATCATAAAGAGTATTGAAAAGCTATTCTATTTGGTCTTAGTAAAACCTCATGACCCATATAACTTTGTAGAGGCAACCAACCAAACCTGCAAAAAATAGGTAATTCTTGTAGATTAACATAGCTTAGCAACTCATTTTTTTATTTCTTAGAAGAGAGTACAAATAGCCAATGAATACTTGAAGAAGTGCACAACATCTTTGGCCATTTGAGAAATGCAAATTAAAGCAACACTGAGACTTCATCTTAGTCCAGAAAGAACAGCCATCATCAAGAGGTCAAATAATAACAAATTCTGGCATGGCTGTGAGCAGGGAAAGAAACCCTTTTACATTATTAGTTGGAATATAAACCAGTATAAGCACTAGCAGTAAACATGGAGGTTATGCAAAGTAACTAAAACTACACGCTCCATTTGATTCAGCTACTGTGAGACCTTGGTTCATGCACTTAATTCTTTCCACAATTCTGGTTGAAGAATTCATTCCAAGATTCCAACCACAATACTGGAAAGAATTACATCTGCAAACCTAGGTAGCACTATGTTACCCAAATAGTTAAACACATCATATTGCAGTGATCCATACCTGTATTTATAGCAGCACAATTCATGACAGTGAAATCTTGGAAGCAACCTATATATCCAATAATAGATGAATGGATAAAAACGTGATGTTTACACATAGTGGAGCAGTACTCTGCCATAAAGAATGATAAACTTGAGTCATTTGTAGGGAAATGGGTACATCTTGAGACCATAATGATAAGTGAAATAAATCAGACACAAGCGTAAATATGAAATAGCTTCTTTTATATGAAAAAAATCTAGATTATAAAGAAAAAGCAAAATATAAGACAGACAATGAGAAGTAAGGAGATAGATCTTTCTCAAATGGGAAGGGAATCAAGAGATGGCTGAAGGGGAGATAAGAGAAGGAAAGGGGATGAAGCAAAGCGATAAAATTGGGCCGTGTGCATGCCCAACTCCACACAATGATGCAATCATTACATACTGCAAACATCAACAAATAAAAATTTCAAAGTAAAAACAATCTGCCACTATTTGTAAATAGTATAGAACCTAAAATTGTAAAATTAAAGGAGAAAATCAAACTTTGTGATCCCATGTCCAGGAACTCTTAAAGAACACATACTACTCTGTAAATAAAGATATGCAGAAACAAGAATGCTCCTGTATTTAGAAAAAATATACAAATTCACAACCAAAACAGATAGTCATGTCTCTTTCTGATCTCAATCTGATGGACTCAATGTGAAATATAAATTAACAGGGAGTGTGTTTAAAATAGACAGCTGCTAACAAATCATGCTAAAGAATTGTTGTTGAAAATTAACTGCTGCAGATGACACGAAGCGAACCCTAATTGCTTCTGTTTTAGGGCCAAATACAGAGGACTAAAGAAGAAAGCATTCCAAATCATTCTATAGATAAGGATATAAATTTTTAAACTAGGTTCCTATTTATGGGTTATTATGTAGATTACTATGCAACCATAATCATCTTCTCTTAATACAGGTAAAAGCTAAAGTAGCACTGAATTATAATGCATTATTAGATTAAATCTCTTCTCTTTTATACTTTAGAGGTTATTAATACAACCGTAGTTTGAAGGCCGACTCAACCACTTATTGGTCTGAGGCCATAAGCAAAAGTATATATTTTAAAAGTGTTTTTAAAACCTTTGCCTTATTTCATCAAATTAAAGTATGCGCATAGTTTTAAAAGTCAAATATTATTGAAAGGCTTATAATGAGAAACAGCAGTACCCTGCTCTGTGTCTTTTCATTACCCAGTTTTATTTAGTATTTAAAATTTTTATTATGTCTAAAAATTACACAAGTAATATAGGAATACATTCCCATTGGGAATGAGTCAAGTCATTCACAGGAAGAGCAAGTAAAGTACCCAAGCACTTCTTTTAATTCCACACCCCGCTCCACCCTCCTTGTAAAGTGATCATTGTCATCAGCTGGGTGTGAATGTTTACAACCCTTTCCTTATGGATATATTTGTTTGCGTATGCTATCAATGTCATACTAGAAAAATTCTTTTGCTTCTTTTATCTCCATTAATGGTACACATTGGAGACCTTTTCAGGTCACTATGCATAGACCTACTTCATTTCTTTCAACCACTGTATAATACAGACACATTATTACTTAAAAATTGCTGAACATTTTGGTAGTTGCCAACTTGTTGTAACTATACAGCAAAAATATTTGTTCATGAGTTTTTGTGTGTCTAATTCTGCTTGGTGAAAAATACGCATCTTCTATATTTTGATAGTGAATGAGAAATTGCCCTCCAAATAAGGTATACTATTTTATAAGTTTGCAGGAAAAGTAAAAATTTGACCAAGTTGATGGACAGGAAAAAAACTTTAACCCATCTGGAATTCATTTTATATGGTATCAAGTAGAATACGGATATTATTTTTCCTAATACATGATCAATTGCTAAAGTACAACATAATGCCCTCATTGTTTCTTTTATAATTTGAAGTGTCACCCTTTTCATCTATTAAATCTCCTGCCTCTCTATTTTTTCTCATTGATCTATTTGTCCATTTTAATTCCTAGAGTCTCCTGAGAGGGGGAAGCAGGAGGATCACATGTTCAAGCCAGTCTAGGCAACTTAACAACTGAGACTTTGTCTCGAATTTTTAAAAAATTTAAATAATTTTAAAAATGACTTGGAATGGAGCTCATTTAAGTGCCAATGCCCTAGGTTTGATTTCCAGTACTGTAAAAAATTACTATAGACTATTTTGGCTTTGTAGAGCCTTTTGCTTGTTTTCAGTTGCTTTGTGTCAAATCCAGGCCCCATGCGTGCTAGCTTAGTGCCGTATCACGGAGCTAACCCCAGCCTTAGGATATTTCAATATGTGAGAGAACAAATTTGTCATTGTTCTTTTATGCGTACTTTTTAAAAGATTTCTTATGTATTTGATTTCCTTAGGTGAATATAAAATTAGCTTGCCAAGTTACATAAAACATTCTGTCTAAGTAATGTTTGTTATTATATTGTATTTATAAGTTAAATCTAGCATCTCTACAAAAACTAAGTTTTGCAGTCTGAAGCATGGTAGAATTCTCTGTTGAGATCTTTTGGGACATGTCTTTCATTTAAATGTTATGGTTATAAAATACTTGTTTTATAGGCCTTCAATACCAATGCGTTTACTTTTCCAGGGCTCGAGGCTTTTGTCAAAAAGTGTTGATAAGTGACATAACACACTTAGCCGTGACCACATTTGCACATGCACAGACAATGTCAGCTATATCATGATGACTACATTTGCACTGGTGGCTACAGGGTCCCAATGTTGTAAAGTCTTCTGGACCTCAGAGATCTTGAGACCTGGAAAAATATATGTATAAAATGAATGAACTGGCAGCAATTATTTCCCATCCTGAAGGTTTTCTTTATGCTCTACTGGCTGCCTCTTTTGCTGTACAGGAGTGTTTTAATTTGGTATGTTCCCATTTGTTGATTTTCAATACTATTTCTTGTACGACTAGTGCTCTGTTCCAAAAGTCCCTGCCGATGACTATGTTTGCAAGAATTTTTCCTGTTTTAACTTCTGGCAGGGTAAGTGGTTTTATTTTATTTTTTGTCTTTTTGAGACAGGGTCTCACTATGCAGTTCAGGCTGGCCTTGAGCTCACTTTTGACGCCCAGGCTAGTCTTGAACTCACATCCATCCTCCTGCCTCAGCCTCCCAAGTGCTGGGATTACAGGCACGCACCACTACGCCCAGCTATGTGTTTTTATTTTAACATTTCATTATTTGACAGCTTTTAATTTCAGTTTCAGTGGTTACTGGAATTTGCTTTTATCACTACATGCTTGTAGTATCTGTCTATGCTCCTTGTACTGAGGCAGCTCGTATGCATGACACATCTTAATGCCTTCTGTATTTCTGCTGTAGCCATTCATTTCGCTTGCTCATTTTTTTACTGGGTATGTTTTCAGAGCGAGTTCCTAAATGTTTGTATGTTATCATACATCAAACAACTTTATTCTTTCCATTAGAAAATTAAAATGGGGGCTGGCAAGATGGTTCAGTGATCTAAAGCGCCTGCTTAGGAAAGCTTAGACAACTGCAGGGACCGTGGTTCAATCCCCAGCACCACAAGCTGCACCTGCCACACCCCAGGGCAGGCTGAGCCAGCCATAATAAAAAATAAATAAATAAATAAATAAATAAATAAATAAATAAATAAATAAAATGAAACTGTTTCTTTTACTCATAAAGTTAACATTTAAAAAAAAATTAAACTAGACCAAAGAGAAATATCTTTATACATTTTACATTCAAAGAAAATATCTGTTATCATCTTAAATCCCTCATACTAGAGCTCATAAGGCAAAGTCACCATTTACTATTTAAGAAAATGGCACACTATAGTTATACTTACTCAAATAAACTGTTCAAACAGTTAGGGCTTAAAATAAAAATCATGACTTTTGTAGCTATTTTCTCCTTGACCTTTACAACAATATTCTGAATTAAGTACTATTATTCTCCCCACTTTAAAGATGAAGCACTGAGGCTGAACAGGGTTAAAAGATTTACCCCACATCACACCCCTAGGTAGTAGTGCAGCCAGCAGCTGGACCTTGAGACCATTCACACAACCATAAGTTTCTTCTCATATAGACTCAGATATCCAAGAATCCACGCAGCAGCCTAGAGGAGATGGGGGGGGTGGAGAATCTGTGTGCTGGCAGGGCTTAAAGCACTCATCACACCACTACCTTCCCTTAAAAGTGAAGGGACAGGAAATTGCTCCTCAATACCTTCACTACCACCAATTGCCAGGAAACGCCCAGGGTGTCTGTTAAAGGTGTTGCAGACAGGTGCTTAGGAAGCATATTCTGAATTCTACCTTTGGATACCAATATTTGGAATAGCTTTCACTGGAATGTTTGCTGGCATTAAGCCATCAGCCTATATTGAAGAACAACAAAGAGAAAAATGCATTGAATTAGTGCCAAGAAATTATCCTCCTTGTAAATACTCAAAGAACAACTTTTTCAGAGGTCCCAGTAGGTAACAAGATGGTCTTCTCTTGCAAAAATGAAGTTGCTTACATCTTTGAGATAATATGATTAATTGATCCAGTTAGGTTTCCCTCTTGTCATTTGACATCTGGAACGCTTAGAAAGAAACCACCATCAAACGTCTAGCAACTGCATAGAGCATCTTATTCCCTATGCTGCTATTATCTACCTGAATATCAACATTTATTTTTTTTCTCTTTGCTGGGTGTTTGTCAAGAACACTTAGGTAAAAAGCAGCAGAAACTCACACAACCTTCAGCTATACCATGCATGTTGGAGTACATACATGAATACCCCTGTACCCAAACCCACTTCTAACTGGAATGGACCTGAGAGTGAGGCAAAACCCACTGGTTCTCAGTCATGCTTATGATGGTCTTTTAATGGCCATTTGAAAATGACTAAGAATGGACAGGCATGTTACTGATATCCAGCAGGGAGAGACCAGGCATAATGCCAAATATCATTAAATGTACACGACAGCCTCTACAACAAGGAATTATGCGACCTCATAGGTCAAGATGGCCAAGGCTTGGAGTCCCCAGGGATTGCCACACTGGTAAATGACAGAGCTGGAGTAAACAGGGAGGACTTTAGGAGGAAACAGTGCAGGAAATGTGAAGCTAGAATAGCTCTAGAATGACTACAAAGGGGTGGCTCATGGGTGGCTTTCCGATTGGAAGGGAAAGGTGGAGCTGCTTGCTTAATGCTTTTGTAAGACTGACTATTCTTTGTGCACATCAAAGAATAGGATAGGGCCCTAAAACTGCCCCCAGCTCCACTCTGTTATTAGCACCTTTGAAACAACTTGCTGAACTGGTTGTGAACCTAAGATTTTTAATTCCTAGGGAATCTGAATGTTTGGGCTCTATCCTCCTTCTGTGTCACTTTTCTGTACTAGATTTTAGTTTCTTCCTTTGTAAACTAAGAATGCAGATGATTAGACTGCTAAACGTTTGATGTAGGAAAAACTTAGTTGAACTAATTGTGCTTCCTGCTACAGATTCATGCAGGACAAGAACTTGGGTAACTGTAACACAAAATAATTTCAGAATTTTCTGGGATATTTCTTGGTTACCTCTTGTTTACAATGTACATTTTAATCCAATGAATACATGAATTTTTTTATTTTCAAATTACTGGCTCCTATACGTGGGGCTGATTTTTAAGTTTCCTAAACTGCTACTCTAAGTGCTAGAGAAGGAAAGTACAGCTGTCTTTATCTTCTTCCAGCAAAGTTAACCATGGACTCAATCTTTAGATCAGGGTGTTATTTAAAATGTGTAAAGCTTAGTAGAAAATATTTTATGACAAAGTTGAGGTAGTCAGTGCTCAGTCCCAAGAAAGCAGAAAGGAGCCTCCTTTTTTTTTTTCTTTTTTCTTTCTTTCTTTTTCCAGATACTGGGACTCAAACATGAAGGTGTTTTGCTATTGAGCAACATTCACAGTCATGTTTATTTATTTGAAGCCAAGCTTTTGCTAAGGCTCCCGTGTTGGCATTGAACTTGTGATCCTTCTGCTTCTGCGTGCTGGGATTGCAGAAGTGCACCATGTTCAACCGTTATTTGCCTTTGTCAATTATTCCAAAAACTCTATTGAAAGTGAAACTTCTTAGGCAAGTGTTATGATTTTCATATGATTTGAGTGTGTACCCCAGTGTCCCTAGGATACTCTGAGTAGAAGGTAATTAGATCACAGGAGTGTCATAGCTGGAAGTTTACGTCACTGTTGTTCATGTAGATGGAGTTTAGTTTGCAGGAGCGAATGGATGTAAAGCAAAGTCATCCAACTCACTTGGCTCCTTTTCGTTTTTCTGTATGTTATGCATTCCCAAGATGCATGTTCTTAGAGCTGCAAAACTGAGTTAAACAAACTTGTTTTCTTTACAAATTACCAGCCTCAGCTTAGGGGACCGTGGTTCGATCCTGGGCATCACATGCTGTGCCAGCCCCACCCCTAGGGCAGGTTTAGTGGCCATAATTTAAAAAAAAGAAACAAGTTACCCAGCCTCAAGTATTTTATTGTAGCAGTGGAGAAAGCAGTAATAGTGAGGGACTCAGCAAGAACTATTGCCTGATGGTTGTTACACAGAGCTCCCAGCATGGCACAGGGTTGCACAGTTTGGTCAGTGCATGAAGATACTCAGCAGCACTGGTAAGCAGAAGCATCCAGTTCCACCTCCATATACCTTGGCACAAAGGAGCGTCTGTGGAGGGGAGTACCTGATCTAACTCAGATAAAGGTACAAGAAGCCAGAAGGAAACAGAGATGTCATCATCAAGACTTGCAACGTAATTTTTAATTTCTTGTTGTAAACCTCAGTGCTATACAAATTTTTTTTCAAATCACCCAATAAACAAACTTAGACTAAGCAGAAGAAAAGTAGCATAAATATGAAAAATTCTCCAAATACAAACATAACCACCAAAAATTGTCTATAATCACTATAAAGTCAAAAGATAAGCTAAAGATGTGAAAGGGAAGATTTTGAACTCAAGAAACAAATAACTTGGCAAGTCACACTTCAGTCCTTAAGGCAATAATTCTATTCACAAACACTTATGTCTATGACCCAGGAGGTTATCAATTTTGTTATTAAACTTTCTGTTATTGAGGTAAATAACTGCTACAGAGAAAAACTGATCCTCAGGGACTGTTGTAAAAACCAACTTCTATACATGTCATTGGGTCCATATATCCTTAAGCAAACTTCCACACCTGCTCTATTGAGAATTCACATCTACATTACTGGCCCTGAAAGGCTGCTGTGTCTTGCCATCCACCAAGGGGAAAGATATTTTATATTAGACTTGCCTTAGATTATGTTAATGCCATTGCCTCCGAAGTACACAACAAGTGGTCATGGAAGAATGGAACAGGCACTAGCTCCTCATTAATGACAAGAACATGTGTCCAAGAGCATTCTGTAGAATGTACAGCACAGGTCATTGAAACTCAAAATAATATCCAAGTACAATAGCTTTATGTTCAGAAAGTTTCTCAACAGAAGTGATGCCAAATTACTAATTTTTCTCATTTAAAATTTTTGCATATTCTTCAGTGAGTTGCCTAGCAATTAAAAAAAAAAAACCTGGTTAAATGAAAAGTACTGTGAAATATTGAAATTACCTTTTCTGGCTCAATTTGAATGAAAATCCTGATTACTTTTTAGCCATTACACAGCAGGTCCATACATTCCTATATTTATATCCTTCTAAACAAGCAGAAAATTCAGAACTCATAGTGAGCTAGCTAGCTCTCCAGATTCTCTAGATGCTTTCTTGATTGGCATGATGAGGGCTGCATCAGAGTTGTGAATATCATGTATTACAGGAGACCAAAGAGAAATCCACCCCAACCTGCAGGATGTGGTAGGCAATCAAGCAGCAGTAAGGAAAGGAATTGCAAGTCCTTTGAAAATGGAATCATTATGAGCTTACCAAGCATCATTTTGGGTTATATCTGATCCAGTGATGTTAGTATGATATTCATTGTTGTACTAGGAGCTGTTGTGATAGCTTTAAATGTACAGTGATGATAAATATTTTAGAACGGCATCTGAATGGTCACAAGCACTTGCTGTGGTGCTCTCCTCTCTGTTCAATAATCTTATCTCTTGAGTACGGACAAGGGAAGATATTTTTTGAGTTAATCAAGAGGTAGAAGGAAAAATCAACCCAGTTAAATGCAAAGAGGATCAATGAAATCACAAAATGTCAGTGCCAAAGAAAACCTTAAAGAATAGCCAGTTTACTGTTTCTGCAAATATCCTACTCAAGTACTTCTATGGAACAGAAAGGGTCCTATGCAATTCCAGCAGCCTGTTAACATAGTCGTCAGTGGCAATTGGCTTATTTGAGAAATTGTAAATGCCCAAACTAATTCTAAACTTGACGTCTGAGTCTGAGTCTCCATTTCTCCATCTGCAAAATGGAAATGTCAGTGATGTCTCACAAGCTGGACTTTTGTAATGCGTAATATTCTTTGGTTTAAAGACAAAAACTTTAAAAATTTAAAAAGAAAGGCAGGCCAAATAGCTCAACGAAGACCCGGGGACATAGCTCAGTAGAATATGTGCTTGCCTTGGAAGCACAAGGTCCTGAGTTCAATCCTTGGTACCCCTCACATAAAAAAAAAAAAAGCTCAGCAGATTAAAAAGCTTGCAAGCAGGCTCAGGGGCCCAGGTTCGAACCCTGGGCCTGCTGTGCCAGCCCTTCCCCTAGGATGTGCTGAGACAGCAGTTGAGTCTGGGCATGGTGGCATGTGCCTGTAATCCCAGCTCTTAGGAGGCTGTAAACAGGTGGATCGTTATGCGTCCAATCTAGAAGTGAGGCACTGAACACTCTGGAGGGGGCTTTCAGTTTAAATCAATGGTTTAAAATGCCTGGGCAGGCAGGCAATCCCAGACAGGCACATGGGATGGTGGTTCAGTACTCATACCCACCCATAAGGCAGCCTGAACCATCAAAAAACAAAACAAAACAAAAAAACAACAACCCTGAATACCCTGGAGACCTTTCCCTAAAATAAAAATAAAAATAAAAATAAAAAGAAGAGAATAGGAAGGTTACAGTGGTTCATACATTGCATATTGTTGTCTTTAAATTAGTTATTCAGAGTACAAGTTATTGGTATCTAATCACCCAGGCAATATTAGCGAAAACATTTCTTTACTATGAACAGAAATTAGTAGTATAATTATCTTAATTATCATATAGATACAGGTACAGATATAGATACTGTTTTTCTCTTCCTTTTTTTCTATATTCCCCCATCCCAGCTTCTCTCTCTTTTTAAGGTTCTTCCCATTTTACAGTATATATTGTACATTAATGATCTTATTTGCTCTTTCAACTTCTCACAGTAGGGAGACAATGCGATGTTTACACATGCAAGACTGATTTATTTCACTTATGAATATGGTCTTGAGTTGCATCTATTTATCTATGGAAGTTTCCAATATATCCTTTTTTTAAAAAAAATATTTTTTTAAAGTTTATTTTATTTTATTTTAAACCTCATTGATTTATTTATTTGTGTTCTGGCTGGCTCAGCCTGCCCTGGGGGTGGGGCTAGCGCAGCATGTGGTGCCGGGGACCGAACGGCAGTCCCTGTGGCTGCCTAAGCAGGCACTTTAGACCACTGAGCCATCTCGCTGGCCCTCCAATATATCCTTCTTTATGGCTGAGTAGTCCTCTATTGTATAAAAAGATCATATCTTTTTTGTCCATTCCTCGTTGGATAGCATTTGGGTTGTTTTCAAGATCTAGCTATTACAAATTGTGCTACTATAAACATGGGTGCACATGCATCACTCTAGTGTGACATCAGAAGGTGGATTTTAAGATTAAACAATATTTATGTGCAAAACACTAAGGAAACTTCTAGGCATATACTAAATACTCAATTAAAAGTCACCATTTGGGAACTACGTTTGTAGCTTAGTGGTAAGCACTTAATAAGTGCAAGATGGAAGTTTCAGAGGGCCAGCCAAATAGCTCAGTGGATGAAAGCACCTGTAAGCAGGCAAAGGGGCAGGAGTTCCATTGCTGGCATATGGTGCTGGCCCTGCCCTGAGGGCATGCTGAGGTGGCAATTGAGACTGGGCGTGGTGGCACACGCCTGTTATCCCAGCTCTTAGAAGACTGTAAAAACCAGACCACTACGAGTCCGATCTAGTAGTGAGACCCTTAACACTCTGGAGACCCTCCACTAAAATACAAAAAGACAAAAAGAAAAAAAAAAGATGGGAGTCCCATCCCTTGCACTGAAAGCAGCAATATTTTTATTTATGACCAAAATAATTAATTGTGCTTGCTGTTTGTAATGGAAGTGGAGAAGAGGTATAGCAATTTATTA
Source organism: Capromys pilorides (assembly GCA_004027915.1). Taxonomy (NCBI): domain Eukaryota; kingdom Metazoa; phylum Chordata; class Mammalia; order Rodentia; family Capromyidae; genus Capromys; species Capromys pilorides. The sequence goes on from PVKN010022366.1 coordinate 13,158, forward strand.
AAGAGAGATAGTATTGTAATGGAGCTGAGGTCTCATGCAAGGAAATATAAGATGACATCTAAAATAGGTCTGGGTTGTCAGTTTTCAAGAAAATTAAACCCGGGTATGTGGGTCCCAAGTAACGTACTGCAAGAGACTTGAAACCATCTTCCACATCAGCTATTTTATACAATACTGACCAAGATGAAGTGACTATTACTAATGCACATGGAGCCTTTTTACCAAGGCGAAGTCAAAGGTGATAAATAAAGCCCCTGCCCCACCCAAAGCTGAAGCCAAAGCAATAGCTTTGAAGGCCAAGAAGGCCACGCTGAAAGGCATCCACAGGTGCAAAAAAAGAAGATATGAACATCACCCACCTTCTACCGTTCTAAGACACTGTGGCTCCAGAGTCACCCCAATACCCTTGGATGAGCACCCCCAGAAGAAACAAGCTTCACCACTATGCCATCAAGTTCCCCCTGAATACAAAGTCAGCCATGAAAAAGATTGAGGACAGCTACACACTGATGTTCATTGTGAATGTCAAAGCCAATAAGCACCAAGTCAAACAAGCTGTAAAGAAGCTCTATGACATTGATGCTGCCAAGGTTAATACCCTAATCAGGCCTGATGGAGAGAAGAAGGCATATGTTTGACTGGCTCCTCATTATGATGCATTGGATGTTGCCAACAAAATTGGGATCATCTTAACTGAGTCCAGCTGGCTAATTCTAAATTTATACTTTTTTTCCTCAGTAAATAAAGAAAAAAAATCACATATATTATGGGGTGGAATGCAGATTTTTGCATGACCTTCTAAGGTAAAAACATAAGCCTTCAAAGAGACGTGTCTTCCTCTCATCATGGGGGCTGAGTTTAACATCACTCAGCTGTTAGGAATACTTACATTGAAAAGTAGAAAGCGCACAACATATCCACTGGACCGTTATTTCTCACCCTTCTTTCATTTGACAGGAAACTAATGCTTGTTTACTTAAACTTTATCCACAACTATTAGCTCAATATCTGGACCACAGTGGAACATCTGGAAAATAGGTATCTGTATGGAAAAGAAGAAAGAGGAAATGTGGTGATGCACCTTGTGTCTTCTACCAGGAGTCTACAGCTGTAGGATCAGGAACAGTACTAAGCTGAATCACACAGTAGATAAGTAGACAGAGAAGCTCTGCTCTGGACGTGAGGCCATAGCCAATCTGGATATCTCAAGCTAGGGAATAAAAAGGACATGTCTCCATGATGACAGCTATCCATGCCCAAATTCGAACCCACCCCATCCTACAATGTCTTCTCCAAAGCTCAAAAGTTTATATGATATCAGGCCACTAATGGGATTGTTAGAAGCACCACATAGTAGAAAATAGAGAGCACTGTGTCCCTCTGTATCACAGCCAAAACTGTACTAGATATTATCAGCGTTCATCTACCACCCAGGAAATACAGCCAGATTGCAAATCAATGAACCAGAAAGGGGTGTGCATGCAGTGCACACAAGCATATATGTTTCTGTTTAAAAATACAACAACTCTTCATTAAAACCATTTTAAAGTCCAGCTTGAGCTGAGGAGATAGCTCAGGGGCACAAGTGCCTGCCTGGCAAGTGCAAGGTCCTGAGTTTGATCCCCGGTTCTGCCAAAAAAAGAATAAGTTTCTTTGCGGGGGCTAGGGAGATAGCTCCGTGGCACAACTGCCTGCCTGGCAAGTGCAAGGTCGTGAGTTTGAACCCCAGTCTCGCAAAAAAAAAAAAAAAAAAGTCCAGCTCATTTCCATTTTGGTAGCTATGATGACTTCTATCCAAGCTATTTAACTTTCTCTGTACCTCAATTTCCTCATCATTAAGAACGGGATCACAATAATTGGTTTGCATGTTATAACAACTTCTTAGTAATTTTTTTGAGAATGAAAATTAAAATAAAATAAAGTCTTAAAGTAATATATATATATATATATATATATATATATATATACATATTATAAAAACCTGTGCAAGTCTTGGAAGCAATATTATTTTGTATGTTCTGTATT
>PVKN010022367.1:0-15183 GCA_004027915.1 Capromys pilorides
GACAGGCAAGAGCTTTTATTTCACTGAGCTATCTCTCTGGCCCTCAAGTCTTGGTTATTATGAATACTAAGTATATTCTTGTACATATCTCTTGGTCTATACACATTCCTATTGGCAGATCAAGTTTTTCCTTGATAATTTTAGTGATGTCTCTTCCAACCCTAGCACAGTAACTGGCATATTAGAGGCATTTAAAAAAGTACTTCATGCCATTTAACTACCTGATACTTATTTTTTTTTAAATTTCTGATTTATACATGTATGTTTATAATGCATAATAATTAAATTGATTTTTGTCACTATATTATTCAAATTTTAAAAATATATTACTAGCCTGGTGTAGTGACGCACATCTATAATTTAAGCACTTGGGAGACTGAAAGAAGGGTCAGCTTGAGTTTGAGGTCGGTCCACATAGTAAGTTCAAGGCCAATCTCAATTACATAAGACCTTGTGTCAAATAGCTACAGAAACACTTTAATACCACAGAGACTCCTTGAGTATCCCTTTTGATTCCATCCCACTGGACTCTTCACTATTCTTTTCCTTTTCTTAAAAAAAATACTGAAACATACATATGTCCCAGAGATACTTGATAGAAATAGATTCACACAGTGTATATTCTGTAACTTCCATTCTTCATTACTAGAATCAATATAGGTAGCTCTAAATCACTCCTCCTTCATTGTGTATGGTACTGTATCGGGGGACTATTCCACAGTGTATTTTTCTATTTTGCCCAATTGCAAAGTCGTTGTTTGGTGGTTTTCCCCATTTCTTTCCTTTCTTTCTTTTTTTTTTTTTTCAGTAGTAATTTTTTTTTAAACCTTATTTATTTATTTATTTATTTATTTATTTATTTATTTATTTGTGTTCTGGCTGGCTCAGCCTGCCCTGGGGGTGGGGCTGGCGCAGCATGTGGTGCCAGGCATTGAACCGCAGTCACTGTGGCTGCCCAAGCAGGCGCTCTAGACCACTGAGCCATCTCGCCGGCCCCTTTTTCCCCATTTCAAACAATGTTACTATTAATGTTACCAGTGTTTTTTTGATACACACAGGCAAGAGATAATTTCACCATATGTGACAGTGAGGGTTGAACGGTATAGGCATGTTTGAATTTATGAGATAATACCAGATTTCCTGAAGTTGTTGCAACAACTACACTCCTACCAGCAACAGATGAAGGTTCTACTGCTGCACAGCCTTGACAATGCTTGTTATGGCTCAACTTAGGAGATTATGCAAATGGAAGAAATAAAAATGTTATCTTGCTGCAGTTTTTAAATTTTGCTACTAATAAGGTAAGATCTTTTTGGACAGCTATTTAAATATCTTATATATCAGCACGATTTATATGTTAGACAATGTTTTTCCCTTTTAAAAATGGTTGACTTGTCAGGTCTGAAACAGAAAATCTGTTTTTACTAACCAACTTAAACAAAATACCATCAATTTATAAGGATAGTAACTGCTATCTTCAACAGCTAAAATAACATCATTTCATCATTTTAGAGGTCTGGGGGATTGCAAATTGTAGAGAAATCAACCTTTTAGGGCCAGCAAGATGGTTCAGCGGTCTAAAGCACCTGCTTAGGAAAGCTTCTTAGGCAACCACAGAGACCACGGTTGATCCCCAGCACCACATGCTGTGCCAGCCCCACCCCAGGGCAGGCTGAGCCAGCCATAATACAAAAAAGAAAGAAAGAAAGAAAGAAAGAAAGAAAGAAAGAAAGAAAGAAAGAAAGAAAGAAAGATAGATTAACCTTTTAGACAGACAGTAGTTACACAGAAGAAACTGTCACTGTTAAAATTCTAGTTTGAAAGGCTGACTGCAAGATATAAAGTGAGAGTTCAATTTTTAGACAAATAAGCATATTTAGCTGCATATTATTTGTACTTTTCTCCCAGTAATTTTTAAAAAATTTCAAAACCGAACCTACAGAAATCAAGTGAAAAGTGCAGGTGCAGTAGTACACACCGGTAGTCCCAGCTACTTGGGAGGCTGAGGCAGGAAAGTTACTTGAGCTCAGGAGTTTGAAAATACTGCGGGTAACACAGATTGACCTGATCTCTAAATAAACCAAAACCAAAAACAAAGCAAAACCCCCACAAACCAACAAGCAAGAAAAATAACACAAAACCCGAATGTGAAATAAATATAGTGATGAAATTTCTTTTTAAAAAACTTAGGAATTAGATTCTTAGCATATCTTAAAAGTAGAAATCCTTTAACACAGTACAGCCAGGAAGAAAGCTTTCATCACTTCTGTTAGTATGCACTGACTATACCCAAAGTGCTACATCCTATAGCTAATAAAAAGTCCTGGAAACAGAAAAACACCTTTATTTAAACTGGATGCACAAGATTCAAATCTAATTCAGAGGCCAGTTTAAGAGGAATCAAGATATATCACTATTTTATAAGAGAATGACCTTAAGTGAAATTTTAATTATATATAAAATCAAAGCTTGCTCTGGGGGTCCTATGAAAAATGGTGCAAAAATAAAGACTGAAAATCATCTTAAACCCAGGCCTTTTTCCCTTTAAATGACAATGACTTAAAATATCATACGAGATTCTCTCTAGTATTTGAAAGAGCCTTTTAGTATCTGGATTTCTAACGCATGGAAACTGCTCATGCAACTTGGTTCATGTGACTTCTAGGGAATACTGACATATATGCCAAAGTCAGCTTCTCCTTAAGTTTCACTGCAAGAACTGGTTGATAAACTATTACACTGGCATGCTATAACTAATGTTGTTGAAACATCAAATTGTAAGTAAAAACATAAATATTTGAATAAAATTGTATTTTAGAGTTAATACCAGTGATACACTGGCCTTCAGTTTCTGTGAGTGAAGTAGTGTCACCCACACAAATGATATCAAAATTGGAGGAGGTTGAAAATTTTCACGTAAAATGACATAGTATTTGTGTGGAACTTACGTATATCCTATGTATTTTAATCATCTCTATTTTACCTTTAATACCTAATACAATATAAATGCTATGCAAATAATTGTTATGTGTATTATTTAGTGTATAACAAGAAAAAAGTTATGCATTGAGTACATGCAATTTTTTCAATGGATAGGGAGGACTGACTATACTGATACTTTAAGGGGGGAAAGTTGTTTGAATACTTACTGACATATCTTCAATCCTCAATACAAAAACCAGTCTAACAAAAGCTAAGTATACTGTTATTTGAAGATGCAAACTTCAGAGTCACAAAGGGTACAAATGAACACTAAAAAAAAAGCAACACAGACTGGCATAAATTTAATTCTTCTCTTTAATGAGAACAAAGAACTAAGCAAAGAAATTCTTGGGATCTAAATATTATAGAGTGGTTACCAAAAAATGGGATTAATGAAGCTCTCAAAGCTTTCACCAAAGATTAAATTCCATTTTGGCAACAAATAAATTTGCCTCTCCCATGGTAGAATCTCAGACTGTCCCCTGAGTCAGGGAAACTAGCACTATAGTCCATCTGCTGAAGAGTACAGGTTTATGACCTCTCTATAGAACAGTTAACCTATAAACTGAAGAGAAGAATCTTAATTCCTTGCTATTTAATGTTTTCTTTTAATTGAGCTTTAAAAATTCTGCATAAAAATGTAGAAATATTTAACTTTATATCTTCTTTGATGATGAAACATTTGGTTATGACATTGGATAAGAGAGGCCTGCGGCAGGAACAGGTTTTCTATATCAGAGGAGAGCAGGACAGACCCATGGGGGTCCTCTCTCACCTGGGACACTGTGATGCTGCATTTCTTGGCCAGCTCCTCTTTGGCTTCTTCACTGGGGTAGGGGTTGCTGAGGTGTGAGTAAAAATATTCATTCAAGATTTCTGTGGCCTGTTTACTGAAGTTACGTCTTTTCCGTCTATGACAAGAGTAGAAAAAAAGAACTGCAGTTACATTCAGTATTAACCAAAAAAAGGATAGAATAATTAGGAAAATAAAAAGTAGACTTCTATTTTTAAACACTCTTAGGGTCTACTTTATCACTGATATGTAAGTTTGCTTTGAGCATCCTCTAAAGAATTAATCCAACTCATTTTAAGATATAGGATCACTAAGAAAAATATTAGAATGTGAAATATAATTAATTTTATTACATTATTCAGCAAATATTTACTGAAGACCTAATGTGTTCTAAGTATACAATGAAGAGAGGCCATGGATGTAGCTCAGTGGCACAGTGCCTGCCTGGCAAGCACAAGATTCTGAGTTCAATTCCTAGTACCAAAACCAAGAAGCACACAATGAAGATCCATAGGAAGCAAAACAGACAAGGTCCAAATAGCTTACAGGAAACTGAAGGATGAAGAGAGAATTAGAAACATGGAAGAAGACATTAGGCAAGGGTCACAGAAATTCAGAGTGGTGGCCACATCAAATATGAAGGAAAAGTATGAGGTGATTAGCAGAGAAATATAACTAAGTTATGAACATAACTACCATGAGGAAAAGCACTTAATCTGGGATCTACAAAACATATAGAAGTTGACAAAGAGTACAGGGGAAAAGGACTAGGCAGAAGAAGTGACCTTGAAATAGCAAAGAACTTAGGAAGTTAAAGAGCTAGAAGAGCTGGAGCACAGGAAAAAGGAGGAAATGTGTGAAATGGGTCTGGATCATAGGGAGAGCTGGATTAATCTATGTGCAATAAGCAGCTATCAACAATTTCAGTTTTCATGTTTTCAAAGGATCATTCTGACTCCTGAGAATAACTGGAGGAAGGCACAGAAGAAAATGCAAAGGCCATTTAAGGACATAACTACATGGTGAAGATGATGACAACAGTAACTTGGCACAGGATGAGCACTAAAGAAAAAAGACACATGATATATTTGAAAGGTAAAAGTGGTAAGACTTAATGATGGATTGGATGGGGGCATAGGGTGAGGGAAACAGTAAAAGAAGGAAAAATATACATATAGCCAGAAAAATTTGAATTTTTCTGCTTAAGAAATCATGTGACATCAGATTTCATTTTTTCATAAGAAAAAAAACTGAGGAAAATTTTTTTTTTATTTTGGTGGCAAGGAGCTGATAGCGTATTTTAAGTTCAAGTATTTACTGACAACATTTCAAGTAGTAAAAAATATCATTTCTATCTGACTTTCATTATTAACATTTTAAAGAATTCCTCTGTGAAAATTAGAATCTACCAGGTTTCACTTTATGTTAGATACTGTAATAACTGATTTTCTTAGTACTTTGTTCTAAAAAAAATCTTAAAATCTTCTCAACTATGATATCCTTTGCTCAAAAAAGCTAGGATGGCGTGTACTTTGTGAGACTCCTCTAATCACATAATGTCACTACCATGGCAGGTTAAGCATGTAATCATGTTTAAAAACTCAGAGAGACTTAAAAGACCAAGAAAACTAAATCTATCAAAACATCTCAGGTTTCAGTCCTGAAATTTCTCAATTTCAATAATTTTTGGAAAGAAAAACCAATGTTTTCTGGGAAGTGAAGATGACATTTAAGATCTATTTGAGGATTAAAATCAACAAGACTTGATGATGAATGAGGTGGAGGAGGTGATAAGGGAAGAGAGAAGAAGATAAGCAATACACTCAGAACAACAATTAGAATTTTTGCGTGTGTCCTATGGGGCTTAAGAAGAAAGACAAGATTCTGTGGGATGGGGGAGCACACAGAAGAGGCAAACTGTCGTGGAGGTAGTGGGCAAGCAGGGTAGGACAGGTCTAGAATAGATGCTCAATGGGTCAAGCATGCAGGCATTTCCTGACCAGCAAAGATGATAGGTTAAGAATACACAATAATGACTTGCTCATAAAAATCTAGGTTTCTGCATCTTATGAAAAACTGGAAGATTAGCCACTCCAGGCCCACACTGGCAGAAGACAACTGTGGACCCTAAGTCTGAGTGATGGCTGTCCCTTTTAGATCTGCACTTGTATACTCTCTTACTGGATTCTACTCTGGTCACTTACATTACATGTAAGTGTCTAAGTTTGTGACTTCATATCCAAATATAGAGACAAGCACCAAAGCCAGCATAGAAGGGGGACAGATGATACAAGGGTACTATTTGGGAAGTACGGACATGTGAAAATGGAAATGAGAAGAAATCTACCTAAAAAGTAAAGAGATGTGGCTAACATATATTTTGCCTTGAGTAACTTTCAACAAACATCAAAAAACAAAAAACAAACAAACAAAAAACCAGAAAACAAATTTATGGGCAGAACAGAAAACAACACCAGATATTCCAGCTCAGTCCAACAAATTAAAACACTTCTGTTAGAAGAGGAAAGGATCTGCAAAAATTTATTCTTGAATGTTTTGCTCTGGTACATGCTTTGGTTTGTCCAATTATCAAGAAAATAAGAACATGGCCTTCCAGAAAAGCAAAGTAAGCAAAGGAGTCATATTACCAGAAAAGCATGTTTGCCTACAGCAGAACAACCTTGTCTTCTCACTGCAGATGGCTTACTAAGAAGCACTATAAAAATACATGGAACTGCAGCTCAACTATTTGCATTCACTTGAAGTTATAGAAGAGAATACAGGCTTATCATTTATTTATTTTTTAGAAAAACATCCTGTCGGAAATGCCCATTAAGAGTCTCCCATCAGTTTCACTCCCCCCAGGGTTCACCACACTGTAAATGGCTGTGCCTCAGGCTAGTGTGCAGGGTGCATCAGTCTCAGGGCCAGGTCCCATCAGCATCCTGATGTTACTAACAGCAGTCTCTGTGGGAAAAGGGACTGTGCTCCCAGCTCTGCAACGCTCTCATTCTGGCTCTGCTCACTCCAGGCCCTTAACACACTTCTTCTTCACAGGAAAAAAATAAATCATTTAGATAGCTACATTATGAATGCGGTTATGTAAAAAATAAGCATTGTGGTGACAAGAGTAGGGAAGTATCAGCAGAAATAAGGATAGTAATTGTGTTAGGAAGGATTCCTTCTTTTCAGATATATTTTTAACATCTTTGTTATATACTGCTTTCTATTAAAATGCTCAAATTTGGCAATTTAAAAAATGTTTTTGTTTACTTTCTGACCCTATCTCCTTAACTCTGATTCCAGCTGTTAAACTATTAAGTGGAAATATACATTTATCTGGTCAGGAATTTTCTTTTTGTAGCTGTTATGTACAAGATACTTGTTATGGGGCAGGCGAGATGGTTCAGTGGTCTAAAGCGCCTGCTTGGGAAAGCTCAGGCAACTATAGGGACTGCGGTTCGATCCCCAGCACCACATGCTGCGCCAGCCCCACCACCAGGGCAGGCTGAGCCAGCCACAAAATAAATAAAGAAACAAACAAGCAAACAAATTTAAAAAAAAAAAAAAAAAAAGATACTTGTTATACTTGAGAATGCAAATATGTCTTGGCTTTCAATGGCTTTCAGATTACGTGGGCAAGGTATTTTCCAGTTACTGAAGTAACTATAGGGGAGAAAAGAAATGTTCATGGAAAACTGCAAGAAAAGAAAGTAAAAAGGACTCCAATTCCAATCTAATAATTCCATTTCAGAAAATCAGTCCTTAGGAGATAATTCTAAAGGTCAAAAGGAATAATGTATAAAGATTTTCATTCTAAGACTAGTTTCAATAAACATCTGCCTAAAATGGTGCCTTCTGCCCACCATGTTCTTTGTGTTTACCTTTGTTTTTTATCACAGCACTCATCACTTTATTATATTTCACTACAATGTTGAACAGAACATGTGCTTACTTGCTTCTTATGTAGTTCTTCAAACAGAAAGCATAAGCTTGGGGCTGGGGAGATAGCTCAGTGGCATTAGTGGCCGCAAGGACCGGGATTTGATCCCTGGCACAGGCACACACCTGTAATTCCAGCACTGGGGAGGCTGAGACAGGAGGATATGAGTTTGAGCTGTGTAGTGAGACCCTATACCAAATAAACAAACAAACAAACAAATGAATGAATGAATAATTTTTTAACGAGAAAGTGTAAGCTCAATGGGCGCAAGTACATTAACCTGCCTTGTTTATCACTATAACCTCAGCAAGATTAAGTATTTGTGGAAAGAAGGCAGAAAGAAGGATGCAGAGGTGCTATTACAATGACAATGTTGAAAGATAAACTGATGCCAAGTAGTTTAATATATATATACATATATATATCCATCTGGTAAATTTTAACTAGTAAAATGTTACTTAAAATTATACTGTATACTAAAGAATATGTATTCATGACAAATTTTTAAAAAGCAGACTAAATTATGCACAAAAAAATTCTACATTGGGCCAGTAAGATAGCTCAGTGGTCTAAAGCGCCTGCTCAGGCAAGCTTTGCCAAGCACAGGGACTGCAGTTTGATCCCCAGCACCACATGCTGTGCCAGCCCCACCCACAGGGTGGGATGACCAGAGGACATACACACACAAAATCTATATTCATTTATTTATTTTTGGTACCAGGGATCAAACTAGGGACCTTGAGCTTGTCAGGCAGGTGCTTATGCTGCTGACCTATCTCCCTGGCCCACCAAAAACACCCCAAATTTAAAGTCTATAGAACAAAACTCTAGAAGGAAATATATCAAAATATGTATAGTGATTTTAAGTCAGAAATATGTACTAGCCTTTATCCCTCTTCTATTCAATGTGTTTTCCATAACATGCTTAGTATTTTTTAAATAGAAAAAAATAATAAACCTTAAAATTTCCACAACACCAAAGAAGTACTTTGGGCAGGGACAGGTTGTGGAAGGCCTTAAACACCAGGATATAAGACATATGTAAATACAAAAATATCCAACAATGACAAGCTCTGTGGTCATGTTTTGTTTGTTTGGTCAATTTGGTGTGGGACATTGAACCCAGAACTTTGCACATGCCAAGTGGTACCACTAAGCTACACTGCAGGTCCAACAAGCTACCATAATTTTTAAGCAAAGCATTAAGGCATCATAGATATATTACAGAGAAGAAAATGGAGAATGGGCTACAGAACCATGAGCCCAAGGACTAAAAGGAGTTACTATGCTAATCCAAGTAAAAAGGATGGACAAGAATTATATGAGGAAAGAAGAAGAGAGTGGTGAGAGAAATACTGAAATGGAGCACTGATGAGTTCGGTGGACTGCCAGGAAGCAGAAGCAGCAGCTAAAGGGGATAAGGTTTTTGCTTAACTAGAAAAATGGTATATAACTAGGTGGCAAATGTGTCCTGTTTGGCTGATGAAAGAATACTGGCATGAAGATTGTTCCACATTTTGTTTTCTAATAAAAGCTACCTTATTTTTTTAATATTGAAAGATTTGGATGAAATGATTATTTCCATCACATTAGAGAGAAGAAAAAGAAACAGAAGAAGAACTCCTTTCCAAAACCAATGATTGATTAGCCTAGGCAGTGCCAGGAGGTATTACCACTGTTGCAATGTATATTAAGACTTTGACAAGTCTTCTGTGTCACTCAGTAGAACACCACACACAATTATTACTGTAAACAACATATTACCTTTCTCCTGTGAAACTTGATGAAAACATGACAACTTTCATTCCTACCAAAAAAACTGTTAGGTTTCTTACTTGATCTTACAAAGTTTAGGGCTTTGTGATCATTGCTATTAATGGAAACAACATTTCTTTTTAGGAGTATAAGTATCTCCTGCATTTAATATATTCAGCACAAGCAATGTAAACATTAAAAAATTAATAGAAAACAAACCTTTAAGAGTTCCATGCAAAACATTATATCTAAAAATATATCCTTAGCCTCAAAATGGAAAACCTACCTATTCCTAAAGTCATTAGGATCAGCGCTAATCCTATCACTTCCAGACAATACTACCACTCCCAGACTTGAGGCCTGACAGCACCAACACTGTGAGGTGGGTCATCTGTCCATTGCAGAGAGGCGCCCTTAGAGCCAAGTTAGAGTCTACATGCAACTGGTCAGTTTTACAGAAAATAACAGATAAAGATGAAGAAGGGAGCCATGCAATAGACATATGGCCTGACATACCTGGCATCAAGGAACCTCGATCTTAAAATCATAACTGCTTCACAAGTGCTTTGTTTGAGCTGCATCTGAATGGAACTAAATTTTCGATGGATGATGCCCACCATTCTTTCAATCTCTTTTGGGGAAATGGGACGTGTTCTACTCTGTTCTCGGAGAAGGTTCATCACATGTGTAGTGAATTCATTACATGCCTGTAATAGAAAAAAAAAATCACTTCTTAGGAAACTGGTATTTTATATTATCACACTCAGACATTACATTAACTCATCTGAATTTCTACCTCATTTGCACTTGCCAATGGCATTATGAAGTGGGTAGGGTAAAGTGAAAAAAGATACATGATATACTGTTCATACAGTTAGATGGGGCAGCAGGAACTATGAAACTATGAATGGTCAAGCATGAAAGGCAGACATATCAGTCAACAACAGTCCTTCCACCCCTTCTTATCCCAGCTCCAAAATAAGTTTGTCCCATTGGAAGATGCTTGATTCTATCTCCTATATAGAGATGATTGTTAAATGTTAGTATTAAGTGCCCCTGTTTTCTCTGGGGATTTGTATTTAGTCAACAAATGTTTACTACAGGATTACAAAGTTCAAACCCTTTCAAGAACTGTAAGAGACACAGACATGAGCAAGATGTAGAACTGACCTTCATTGAATAAACATATAAAAAAAAATAATCCTCATATAAGACAGTCAGTGCAGTCTTAACAGGAAGAGAGTGGAAGTCCTTCACAAGTTCCAAGAAGGGAGTATTTTTAGCTGGAGGCTTCAAATTAGAAGTGATGTTTGGGCTTTAAAGAATGGGTAGGACTTCTGAAAGGTAGACAAAGACAGAAGCCAGAAGAAATTCTAGGCATAAGAAAAACTCTAGAAATAATGGTACTGGAAACAAGCTCAAACAATGGAACAGAAAGAATATATAGAGAAAAGTAGGAAATTCAGAGTTTTTCAGGTTTGGTGCTAGAGTTTGAACCTGGGGCTTCACATGCTAAGCCTGAATCCTACCACTGAGCTCTCCTGACTCTAGCTGAAGATTCAGTTTTGAATTAGCACATATCATAGGCCTTTATATGTCAAATATTCCCACTGACCTAGAGTAACTTAATATTCTGCATGCAAGAGTGGATAAATGTCATTCCTGTAAAGCAGTTCAGCTCTTCAGAGAAGCAGCAGAAAAATAAGAATCAGACACAGGTTTCAACTTTTTTAGCTAACAATCTTCAGACACTGTCATTTTCAGTTCACATATGTTCTTTTTAGAACTAAAAAGCTGCAGAGCTGAGCCTACACTGAAATTCATTACTTCCTTGGTAAATAAAGCATCAGTCTATATTCCTGAATAAAAAGAACATCTGGTGTTTTCATTAAAAAGATAGGATGGGAGCTTTTGCATTTTACTTTACAGATATCCTGGTAGGACAAGCAGAGAGAATGATCACTGATCAATGCAAGACACATTTTGGAGCTATAATAATGTCCACTTTCCTATAGATAGCCTGAACATTGCTCATATATAACACATGATAGTTTTTCTAACTGCTCGTATGAGAAACTAACCTTTCAAGTACATAGTGTTTCACTCACTTTAAGCTTTTATATAGCTTTCATACAAATATTTCTAAGATGGAATAAATGAGTCTTGCTTACCAGTTAAGTTTTTTAAAGTACTTTTTATTTTAAAGAATTGCAAATTCCTTGTGATTAGCAAGCCTATGTTATATTTATGGGACTCTTCAGAGTAAAGAATAGTGTGATGAACTCAGTAGGCACCTGATAAGCATCTACAAATTGATGGAGTTTTATATACCACAATTCAAGAGAGGGTAGAGTTGGCTTACTGGTAAATTTATTACCCTTGAACCACTCTGTGAAGGGTTCCTAATCTGTAGTCCATCATTAGGTCTGTGAGTCTGCATATGTGTACTTCTGAAGGATATATATAGGTGTGTGTGTGTGTGTGTGTGTGTGTATTTTTCTGTCTTAAACTTGCCCTAAAGACATGCTTATGTAATTACACAGTATGATCAAAGAACATGGTGAATGTTTAAACAAAAATGAAATTTATTACATTAAAAGATATATTGTCATTCATCCCCACCTAATACAGGGAAACATACTCCTCACACTTCCTTCAAACACACTGATTTCATTTTTCCTGCCACTTCCTTAAGTAGCTCTAGAAGTCTTTCATGAGTGTCTGTTCATCACTGCCTCAATGTCTTGAATTGATTCATTTTCTGTGGCACACACTATGTGTACAAATAAAAACACTATAACGCTCTCATCAACCTTATCCATAGAACCTAGTACTATATGTAAAACTTCTGGTACTTCCCCAAGTCAAAATGACTATGAAAAGTAAATATTTTGAATAAATTCAGGACTCCAAGAAAGCCATGAAACAAAGAGGACTTTCCAGAATGGCTTCAGAAAGTAAATAGAATGATGGGATGAGTGTGTTTAAAGCAAGGTAAAGTATTTTGAGGGAGATGGATGGCAATGCTTTTTACTACAATAAATTGCCAATCACTCTATTTTTATAGTGCCTTATAAATTCTAAACTAAGTAATTCAACAACTTTAGATTTCATTATCAGTAAAACAAAGAATATTGAACTGGAACTGTTTCTCCAAAACAGGCTTAGCAAATGCTATAATTACACACCTAGGGTAATAGAATGTTAACAGATAATAAAAAACATATAGCATATGTTTGAGAACTGCTAGGTTAAGTAAATTTTGTTCTTGACTTTTTTTTTTCAGAACTTCTCATCTTATGCCACTATGCATAATAAATCTTAAAGGAGAAATAGTGCATCTAACTTTACCCAAATATGGCCACGAATCCTCTCTTCTTAGCTAGTTTTGAGTACACTTAGGAAGCTGAGACAGGATAATTCCAACTTCAATTCCAGCCAGGGAAATTTAGTGACATAGCAAGAGCTCATCTCAAAACAAAATTTAAAAGTAATTTTAAAGACTAAAGATACAGCTCAGTATAAAGGCCCTGGGCTCAATTTGTAGCACAACAAAAACAAACAAAACCACACCTAAAACTCTTAGTTCTGGAGCAGTGCTGTGCAACAGAAATGTATATGTATCACAGACACAATTTTTATAATTCTCAAGGAGCCAACATTCTGAAAGTCAGCTGAAATTAATTTTAACAATATATTTTATTTAACCCAAATGTATGAAAACAAAAATTAGTGAGACACACAAATTCCTTGGTGCATTGCTTGAAATCAAGTATATATTTTACAATTTACAGCATGTCTCAACTGACACTAGGTTGACTTCAAGTTCCCACTATGTGTGGTTAGCAGCTAATGTATTGTACTGCAAAGTTCTGTAGCATCTTGTGGATAATACACTAATTTTTTTGGTAAAATATTACAATAGGTAAATATATATCTATACCACCATATGACCATACTTTGTAATGTCCTTGGTGAAGCATTACAAATTATCTATCTTTTTACACCTAGCCCTCGAGTATGTACTGTACTTAATACTGTGTATGACCAAGTGGAAAGTACAGAAAAAGAACTTCCAGTGCATATCACAAAATGACTGACTTGAGAAAACCCATTTTCATGGTTAAATTCTGAGCTGAAGTCATTTCTTTTCACAGAATGCCACTTTTACTTGAACACAAAATAGGTAAGATATGATTCTTTGCTTGGGTATTTGACAGACGTTTTGTCAAAAGTGAACAAAGTGAGCCCATCATGTCAAGGAAAACAGCTGGCAAAATTTTTTCAATGATAAAATTAGTTTTCAAATTATAATTAGAATTTTGGAAACCTGCATCATACTGTGTGACAGTTTTCCCATAGATTTTTTTTCATCAATTCAGTGTTGACAATAATAAATATACTTTGATGTTGTATGATACAATATGTTAACATTTGGAAGAGATGCCTAATTTGGTGAACCAACAGTCTCCAAATGATCAATGTGTCATGTTACAAAAACATATACAGGCAGAAAATCTGTTAAAAGTGCAGACTAGACAGATTCTAAAGGAACAGAGCATAAATCATTCTTATTTTTTCTATAAACAGTTCTTTGGTATGGTTTCAGAATTCACCTTGCAACTATCTTTTACAAAACTATAA
This sequence comes from Capromys pilorides, assembly GCA_004027915.1. Lineage (NCBI taxonomy): Eukaryota > Metazoa > Chordata > Mammalia > Rodentia > Capromyidae > Capromys > Capromys pilorides. Next base: position 14,118 of record PVKN010022367.1, read on the forward strand.
TTTGTAAAATTTTGATATAATATGAAAAAACATACTTATAATTATCAGAAAAAGCTATTAATAGTCTTCTCTTTTCCAATGATGCATCAGTGGGAGGCCAGATGTTCCTTGTACACCTTAACCACATGACAATAGATTGAATGCCAAAACAGATATGAGAATGAAGCTGACTTTTATTATGCCTACATTGAAAAAATACAAAATAATGGCATTCTCATATATTCAGATTTCTTATGAAAAAATTGTTGTTTCAGTCATTTGAAAAGTAATGGCATACTATTATTTTTAAGTTAGCTAATAAATACATTTAATTTTTCTAGCTTTAATTTCTAATATGGATTAGAAATTAAACAGATAAATAGATTATATCCACCAAGCAAGAGCTCTTAGAAGTCTCCTACAGTTTTTAAAAGTCTGACTGTTATGACTGAAAAATTTTGAGTACAACTCTACCGCAGTATAGAAGCATTTCTAATTTGTACACAAAACATTGTTAATTCTTACAAATCCAGTCACACACTATGGTAACATATACCTATGATAGACTACATGTCTTGGTAAATATTTCAAGACTCCCATAGTGTACATCAAGATTCCTGGGATGTTAGCTCTCTTTGATTTTTGTATGGCTTAATTTTAAGCCCATGGTTTCTAAGGAGCATCCAAGGACTCATAAGAAAAAAAAGGGTTAAAAGGATAAAGTTTCTGCATCTAAAAACTCATAACTGCCTAAAACATTTGCTGAATGTCTCACAACTTATTAAGTGAAGCCATCTATGAATGCAAATGCTGATTTGCAATTTGGCAATAGCCCAACATTCAGAAAACTCACATAGCTTTTCTTTAAACCAGTAGTTCATACATGATTAATTAGAACAACTCATTTATGTAGTGTGCACTTCAGCTCATTACTCTAAGTAAAATTCGTTAAGTATTTACATTTAGATAATTAAAATCTGGGTACACCCTTAAGAAAGATGCATACATTTTAGGCAAAGCAATTTTTTTCCTTTATACCACTCAAAGTAAATTACAGCCTCTTTCATAGCATAATCTATACCAGTTT
>PVKN010022368.1:0-15183 GCA_004027915.1 Capromys pilorides
AAACCCATAAACCAGTAAAGAATTTTAGGAGTAAGACACACTCACCATAATTTGGTGGCTTTTCCTTTAGCCTCTAGGCCACACTACGGTCCTAGGGCTAACAAACGAACCTTCCACCAGGAGCAACTTACTCCCAGGGCTTTCTTGGAGCATAAGGTACTATCCTACAAAATCTTAATTCCCAGAACTTTTAGAATTTTATTCCACTCCCATTTACTTTGCCTATTTGGAAGGATTACATGTGATCTTCCCCTTCTACCCTTAGGTCTGCCCATGGTACAAACTTTGGGATTTGAGGCCTTACTTCCCAACACAACCCAAACAAGACACCCCTTGTCTTCTTGGGAACATTCGTTCCTCCCACACACATTTCTCAGTGAACAGTGAGTCAGTGGCCTGTAAACCTCCAGCTACCCCTCTGAATCACCTCTCCCCTGTGCTTAACCTCCCAGATCTGTCAGTGTTCTTTCCACAGGGCAGATTCTTAGGAGCATCGGAGAAAAGGAAGAACATGGAAACCATCAACAAAACCACTGATGGTGTCACATGGTTGTGTAACCCACACTCTATACAACTTCTACAGGGTAAGAGGATTTGGGTTATCCTTACAACATTCTCATGTAAGTGAATGATTTAAACTAATTTTTACAATAAGTTTTACTCTGTATACTTAAGATGTACAACACGACACTAAGACACAACTATGTAGTAAAAATAGTTACTATACTGGAATAATTACAGCCAACCTATACTAAGAAAGAAAGATATAAAAGACTCAAGATGAAAAGCTCAAGCTTAGTAGAAAAAAATAGAGACAAAAATGATCCTCAGGTATTACATTTTCTTCTTTGAAGACAATAAAATTTACTCCAAAAAATTAGTAAAGAAAGAAAATTGAAGATCTATGTGGAGGACCGCCTGAGCAGCTCTCTTTGAAAGGAGCTACTGTCTCCGTTTTGACTGAGCCTGACCCTATTTCACTGAAATGTAAAGAGCTGGCTAGGACTTCTCATTATCCTTTCATTTGGCCTTAAGCAGTGTATAATGGTCTAGCCGAGGTGCTGGTGGTAATTTTTGAAGATGGCACACGTGTTTCCCTGATAACAGGACGAAGAGTCAATGCTCCACGGTGTCAGCTGGGATCTAGCCTCGAGATGGAGGCTATGACTTCCTGTGGCATGAAAGATTACACATCAGAGCTGAAACACCAGACCCCTAAAATATGAGATACTATCTCAATAGCATGATGCAAATTACTTCCTTAATAAATCTCTAAATATGGTGGAGGTGAATGCAGGCCTCTTACCTAGCCCAGCTCACAGCTTACCTTCTTCCCACAATTCCCTTCAGAGCTTACCTTCTTCCCAAAATCCCCTTCAGTGCTCACCTTCTTCCCAAAATTCCCTTTCACAAGCCACTCCCCCTTCTCCAACAAATAAAGCCCAAGTGCAGCCCTGGGTCGCCCTCTTGGTTCCAGAAGCTGCCTTCATGGCTGGACCTAGGGTCCCTTGACTCCCCATTATTTGTAAAAATATGTTTTAGTGTCTTTGTTATCGCCGTGGGTTGCGCTGGGAGTGGTAGATTGGAGTTAACTTGGTGGAATTCCAATAATGGATTTTTATGAATATAAGTTTAGGCTTCTTGGGCGGGGACGAGAACCAGGAAGGGACTCAGACAGATCTAAACCTTGCTCCACTACAAAACTGTGATTGTAAATGTCACTTAAACCAAGCCCCATCAAAGAGTAACAACAAAAAGATCATGTGTAAAATCAGACATTTTTAGTGTCTAACCTATAGAAATTATTCAGTGAGAATCAGCTGGTTAAAGAAGAACTATATGATATACACATATATGGACTGAATGAGATGATTAATAACTGTGATGGAGAGAACAATGATTTTTGCCATCAAGTGCCTGCTATACATGCCAATCATGGCACATGTGTATTTCCGTACAACCCTAGGGGTAGGCATTACTTTTACAATTTCACAGATGAGAAAATAACACAGATGCAGTTAAGCACCAGAAAAACCCAGAAAATTCAATCCAAGGTAGGGCTGACCCCAGAATCTGTAAGCATTCCATGTTTTCACTTCCTGCCTGACCTGTGCAGCTTTCACAATAGTAACAGTTTGATTATTACACCTGGATCATGATTCTAACGACTGAGGATAACTGGAGTCCGCACAAAAGAAGCCCTAGGAGAGTCCGGGTGTAATACACACTGACCTCATCACTGACACTACGTGAATCCAGATGATGAGCATCCTGGGCTATCTAAATCCACTTGATTCCTGGCCTTGAACAGAGAGGGTGACATCTGGCTCCGATAGCAAGGAATCTCAAATCTATCACTCTTAAATTTTAGATGACAAACAGCGGAAATCTGAAGATTGGAAGAACCTACTCAAAACTCATCAGGGTATGTTTTTGAGTTCCTGAGATCCTGAGAGTTACCACCTAAATTAAATTTCACAGAGTACTTACTATGAGTCCTGCAGTGGGGGATACAGGAGACATTAAGAGCGTGAAGTTTGGTTCACAAGGAGTTGCAATCCACTTAGAGAAACAAGGCTGTATGCATATACATTAAATCTGTAGTTGTGAGACAAGTAAAGGCTACAGCAAATGCTACAAAGTGTGGTTGCTCCTAAAATCAAACACTAACAAACTCAGAAATAACTACAAAAGTCAAGGGGTATGAGAATCTACTGCATATTAGTGACAATCAGCAGAACCTGGGGAATATGGAAAGACTATTTCCCGAGAAGGGAGAACATCCTTGGAGCTGAAAGTTAGCAGAGCATCTTCATGGAAGGGTAAAGAAATGAGTGAGGCTTTTCAGACTGCCCTCAGCCATCATTTCTGGCAACTGCTGTTGACACGACTATCAGCCAGTGCTTTCAGTTCTGGTGATGCATAGGATGCCTATCTCTGCGTAGAAAGTTTATACACTTTGTTCAGCATTTCCTGTGAGATCCCTCACAGAAACATTTAGATTTCCAGTCCAATGGCCATTCCTTTGTTCTTTGTGGCAAACTGATCACTTGTTCCCTCTGAAGATTTATGATTCCTGGAACATAAATGGCAGTGGGAAACCAAAGTGACACTGAGCAGAGCTCCCTCAGTGCAGCACAAGGAGGCAGCCCACGCTTCCATTAGAGAGCACCTGTGGCACTGTACATTCATGTTCAAGGGCTGAGGGATTTCAGCATGGACTGCAGCATTGCTCTGGCTGGAGATACAAGTAAATAAAACTCAGATCATGGATAAATATATGTCCTACAGGGCCTGCAAGATAGCTCAGTGGACTAAGGGCCTGCTCAGGCAAGCTCGGAGACCAGGGTTCGATCCCCAGTACCACATGCTGCACAGGTCCCTCCCTGAGGCACTGAATCAGCCAGAGAGCCAGAGTCTAGATGTGGTGGTGCATGCCTATAATTCAGTGCTGGGGAAGCTGAAAACAGGAGAATCACTACAAGCCCGATCTGCATAGAGAGACACTGTACCACACACATAAAATTGAGAGAGAGAGAGAGAGAGAGAGAGAGAGAGAGAGAGAAACTATGATAAGTATGTACTTAAATAAAAAAACATTTCACAAGCAAGCGTTCCTCAAATAAGAAGCACCATAAAGACTCTGTTGTGTGCTGAACCCAGGCTTTTCCCTCCAGGGAGGACGGCTCACTGCAAGCAGGGCTGTGTTCGTGGTCCTGCTGCAGAGCTTCACGGGTGTAGCACCAGATCCGGTCCACAAAATGCTCTGAGGCCCTGGCCCTCCCACCCCTAGGAGACTAGATGAAGGGTGGTTCTACAGAATGTGTCTGTCCTACGGCTGTCTCAATGGCCAAATAGCAGCACCAGGAGCTCAAGGGCCAAATGCTGGCTGAGGAAGACGGGAAGGTAAAACAGGTAAATCGTGCCCCTTTCCTCCTTTCCAACAGACTGTTTTAAATTGATTATTTCCAATGACTTGTGCAAAGACACTCCCAGAACTTGGGTTTGCAACTAAGCAGAGCGGTACTTGTATCTGGCATAACTGCTCTGCTTCGTTTTCTCCCTCGCTCGCTCTTGCTGTCCCAGATGGCACTCTTGTTAGAGCATTATCTCCTGACCTCTGATGTTTAGGAAACCTGCACTAAGCTAAGCAGTGCTAAAGTGAAGAGAGGCAAGATGCTAATACTGTTCCCAAAGGATTAAGAGAAGAAGGATGAGCTTTCATTGTCACTGTGCTCCAGGTGCAGTGAAGAGAAGGAAAACTAACGCAGGCTGAGCATTTACAACGAGTCTGGCACTGCATTAAATCTTCCTGCTATTTCATGTAATTAATATTCTCAGCATGTGGGGGGCCAGGGAAATAGCTCCGTGGCACAAGTGCCTGCCTGGCAAGTGTAAGGTCAGGAGTTCGAACCCCAGTCCCACCAGAAAACAAAAACAAACAGACAAACAAAAATTCTCAGCATGAATTGTCCAACTTTACTGATGAGAAACAAAAATAAATAAATAAGAAAATGGAGTGAGCATTCAACTTACAGAGCACTGAACTACGCACAGCAGGGCAAGCATCCTAACTTGGATGCAGTGTCGTGGTCGGCCAGATCAGTTCAGGCAAAGTCCAGAGCCTGAGCATCTACAATACCAAGTCCATCTGCAGGGAACCCACTAGGCCTCTTCCTTTTGACTGCTTCTTTTCATCTCTTCTTCATTCCACCATTGAGATGCTAATCAGCGCTCAGGGGCAGGCAGGCAGGCAGGCAGCTCTTCCTCGAGTCAGTTCTTCAGGAAGTTGGCAGAGCGTGCGAGGCCCGTGCCATCTTCAGTGCCAACACTGCAGTTTTGTCTACTGATCTTTTCCAAGTAGAAAATCTGCTGGATTCCAGCTCACTTAAGCTTCATCGTCTTCAACTAAATCTTTAAAGAAACTATATGTGGTTCTATCCAAATCATGCCCCTTACTCACCACTTTTGGCAAATTTCTTTTTACAAATAACTATAAATAAAATACTGGCCTACATTTTTGCTAATTTTACTGTTTCCATGTGTATTTTATAAAAGTATTATGATACCTAAACAATATTGGCTTTTTAAAATTAGCAAAGGCCACAAGGATTTCATAAATTTTAATTATTTATATAATATACACTAATTGCACTAGCCAGTGTTTTAGTATTAATTCAATCTTCAGGCTTGAAGAGACCCTAAAGATTCTGGAATCCTAACCACCCACAACCACTCAAGTCCCTCATGGAACCGTCTCAGGAATGTCATTTAGAAGAGCTCACACACCAGTCAGGAAAGCCGGATCTTTCATCTATTCCTTGAGTGATCAGCTGACACTTGTATAGCACTTTTTCGTGTTCTTCAGATTTTCACCATTACTTTATATGTAATTACAGCTCGCAAATCCTAGGCCCATATAATTACCCAGGTGTTCACCTCCAACTCAACATGCTTCACACTATTTAGACTATCTTTACATGTTAGCTACTTTCACACCAATCTCTAGCTCTATCTAATAAGAAAGGCCAGCGTAATCTTAGATTCCTTTTCTCCTGCTGTCTCACTTATTGCAGAAGTTACACTCCAGACACCTCTGCAGTAAGTGAAAACCAGCAGAGTAGCAATGTTGTATTTTAATATATATATATATATATATATATATATATATATATATGCCTTACAAACCCTTCCCACACTCTTATAAACTTTTCCCACTCTTTTAAAAACACTTTTAAGGTTCTTAACCATTTTCTAAACTCGTAAACCTACATTTAGCAACATATGAATACTGTATACTACTGCAAAACCCTGCAATATAGCAAAAAATCTGCAATCAATAATTTAGATTTCTTTGAAAAGTCACAAAACAGTGAGTCCATGAAAGTCAAACTGAAATAGTGAGGGACTACTGTATTTGCTCTGCAAAATATCTCACACCAACTCTCCACTGGTCTTGGTTTGGTTCCGTTCAAGGACGTTGCTCACCTGGACAGCTACAGCAACTTTTCTCTCTGTTCTTCTGTCGCTAGTCTATCTACCTGGCTCCCGTCCACACTTAATGTAAGAGATGCTTCGTGCACACCTGTCAGAGCAGTCGGATTTCATGAAGCAGTTGTTGTGGTTTTTGTTTTCTGCTGTTGTTTGTTTCGTTTTTGTTGCTTTTGATGCTTTGCATCCAGGCTCTTGAGTATGTTAGGCAAGAGTTTTACCACTAAGCTTTACCTCCAGCCCACAGCAATCTTAAAAAAAATAAAATAAAATTTCATGTTTTTTTGGTACAAGGTCTCCTTATGCAGCTCAAACGCATAGTGATCCTCCTGTTTTTAACTTTTCTAGTGCTGAGATTACAGGCATGCACCACCACGCCCAGTCCTGGTGGCTGGCTGGGTATGCCCCGGGCAAGGCCAGCATAGCATGCAATAGTACTGGGGGTTGAACCCAGATCCTTGCGCTTGTGTAGGTAGGCACTTATACGCTATCTCTGTGGCCCCAAAAACATCAAATTTAAGGATCAGAAATATAGTTTAGTGGCACAGTGTACACTTAATATGCACAAGGGACTGAAATCAATCTTCTACTGCCCATCCCCCAAAAAAATAAATTTAGCATAAAAGCTAACTCTCCTGTTTAAAATCTCTAATGCACCCTATCACCGAGGCTAATGCATTCCTATGGTCAAACATTTCAGAGCCTTACTCTCTCCATTGCTCTAGAAATGTTCAGTGCTCTGCCTGAAAGGCCCATCCTCAGCCTCCCTCCGATGCCACCTACTCCCTTCTTGGCCGTCATTTCCTGGAGAAGGCAAGTCATGATTTCCTAGGAGTTGATCTTTTTGCTCCACATTTCTGTAGCACCCTGAGTACAGCACCTACAGCTGTTTTTTGGTCAAGTCTCTTCTGAGCCCATGAGACCCTTGCAGCATCAAAGGGCTTCTCTCTATCGTCAGAACAAAGCATTAGTAAGATCTCCATGTGTGAGGAGCTGAAAGGGATAAGGACCACAGTGTAGGACAGATACTGGGAAGTAGAAGAAAATGTTCAAATGGGAAAGGGGTCAAGGAAGGGGAATATGGAAGGGAAGGATGGTAAAGGAAAAAAGATTAGACGAGAGGAAATGGCAGCAAAGCTTTCGTAAACAAGAAGAGGTTAGAAAGGCTGAAGGGAAAGGAGGGGAATGAGGGGGAAAAAAAGAAAAGTCAAGATATATTACATACAGGCACAAATTCCCTGTGATGAAAAGTACACCAATAAATTTGAAGTGAAAAAATAAACTAAAATGCATTCTTACTTTTAAAACACTCAATGAATTTGAAATTAAATAAATAGCAGCTTATCTCACTAAACAAAATGTTGTATTTTGATCATCCCTAAGCAAAAAACACTTCCTTTACATCATCAACTAAATACAGGTATTCACAGACAGCAAGTCCCTGCCTGACTCAACAGCCGTGTACCAGGTAAGACTCATCTTGCCCAACAGGCACAAAACTGACACAGGAATGCTTTACTGGAGTGGAAGTCATTCATCAGCCAGGGGTTGCTGTATCCACATGTGTGCTGAATTATTACGTAGTAGAATTTATGGAAACTCAAAGTTTATTCTAACTCCCTCTTTTTGCTGTTGTTATTGTTGTTTGTTGTGATGGTCCTGGGGATTTAACTCAGAAGCTTAACACTTGAATTGCATCCCCAGCCCTTCTTACATTTTTTATTTTGAAATGGAGTCTAAGTCATTAAGCTCATGAATTCTAATTATAATCCTCCTGCCTCAGTCTCCTGAATACTGGGATTACAAGCATATGTCACCATGTTTGGCTTACCTCCCTCATTTTATAGAAAATGAAATTCAAGCCAGAAATAGCTAAATGACTTTTCTAAGCTCCCAGAATTGAAAAAGCACCTGTGGTTTCCTAACATATGTACTCAACTTTCATCTCCACCTCCTTAAATCCATGGGATCTCTGGAAAGAATCCTTCACAACCTACCCAGGATGACTGGTAGGTGACTGCCTCCAGGCACTTCAGGGCTGGGGCTGGGTACCAGAAGACCAAAAAGCCTCTGACTCCCTGCCCTACCTCTCTCATCACCTCCTGGGAAGGGAGAAGACCCAGCAACTGGGCTGATCACCTACGGGCCACGGTGTGATCAGCCACGCCTATTCAACGAAGCCTCCATAAAAGCCAAACAGAGTGGATTCAGAGAGCGGAATTCACCCAGATTTCCAGACAGTGGTTTGTCCTGAAGGGACACAGAAGCTCTGCTCCTTTTCCACATGTCTGGCCTAGGGCATCTGTTCCACCTAACTGTCCATCTGCATCTTCTGTGGTATCCTTTATAACAGATGTGTAAACATAAGTAAAATGTCTCCCTAAATTCTGTAAGCTACTATTCTAAATTACTGAAAACTGAGGCGGGGTCATAGAAACCCTTGATTTATACACCCTTGGTTAGAAGTACAGGCAACAGGGGCCGGCGAGATGGTTCAGTGGTCTAAAGCGCCTGCTTAGGAAAGCTCAGGCAACTGCAGGGACTGCGGTTTGATCCCCGGCACCACATGCTGTGCCAGCCCCCACCACCAGGGCAGGCTGAGCCAGCCACAAAACAAATAAAATAAAGAAACAAACAAACACAACAAGCAAACAAATAAATAAATAAAATTTAAAAAAAAAAAAAAAGAAGTAGTACAGGCAACAGCCCACTACTTACAGCCTGCATGGGCAACGTGGCAGGACTGAGCCTTCGGTCAGTGAGACCTGACCTGATGCTATTTTCAGGTAGATGCATCAGAATTACACTGAATAAAGACACTCAGCTGGGATCTTTTGGAGAAGGACTTGGTGGCTGGGGAAATCCCTCACAGGTCTGCTATTGTGAGTGGTGTTTGCAAGTTGGGATGAAACACCTTTGGTTTCTTAAATACTACTGGAATCTGAGAACAAAACAAAACTGTAACAAAATGGCTCCTTGTTTAGGGGGATTGTGAGAAAAAGAAAAAAAAAAAACACTAGTCTTAAAATATCTTTAAAACTTGTAAACTAGACTCTTATAGAAATGACACATTTGCCGTACAGTAGCACATCATTCTCTGGTGATAATTAAAGAGGTATATTTATGGAAACAAATTACTACAAACATTGTGATGTAAAACAACACAGCCTGACACTCTTAGAGTTCTGTAGGTGAGGAGTTCAAACTGGGTCTCACTGAGCTGCACCCATTCCTGGCAGCCAGGGGAGAGTATACTTCCTGCCCTTTGCAGCTTACAGAAGGCACCCACATTCCCTGGCTCATTGATGCCTCCCATCTTCAAAGTCAGCAACAGCAGGCAAGTTTTCACATCATACCATTCAGACTTCCTCTTGGGCCTACCCCTTCCCTATTTAAGGATACTTGTGATTATACTGGGCCAACTAAATAATCCAGGTTAATCTATTTAAGGACAGCTGGATAAACAACCTCTCTTCCATCTGTTCCCTTACTTCCCATTTTGCCATAGTATGTAACATTCACCGGTTGTGGGAATTAGGCTATTGTCATTTTTAGTTTAAGAGGCAATTATTCTGCCTACCATAGGGGAGCAAAAATAAACACATGCATATTTATAAAACCTCCCCATGAAGTAACCTTGTATAGATAGAAAAAAAGTAGAATATGCAGGAAGAAAAAAATATCCCTTAGTTGGTAAATGGATAAAGAAAACGTGATACAAGACATACCATACAATACTAGCCTGCAATAAGAAGGAACTGGCAAGGCACAATAGTGCATGACTGTAATCTCAACCACTCAGGACACTGAGGCAAGCAGGTCACAAGTTTGAGGCCAACCTACGCAACTTATTAAGACCCTGCTTAAAAAATGGACTAGGAATGTAGTTCAGTGGCCTCTGGAATCAATCCCCAGTACAGAGAAAAATAAAATTAAAAACTCTTGCTACCTGCAATAGCATAGATAAATTTTTTAAAAATAGCACTAAGTGAAAAATACCAAATCCCATTTACTTAAAGAATTTCTAGAAAACTGTAGAGCTAGAAGGCAGGATCAGGGTTAGGAGGAGTGTTAATGGCCTCCAAGAAACTTCTTGGAAAGTGACAGAAGGATTTTAGAACATTTAATACAACTGCAGAAATGCAATGATAATTACTGAACTATATACTTGTACTGGGTAAACTTTATGTCTATACGTTATGTTCCAATAAAACTGCTAAAGAGCTATCTTTTGGCCCTTTATAACTCACAGCATAATACTCGTGTTCAACAGATTTGCCTTTACATGTAAAATACCTCAATGCATGGAAAATCATACTAAATTACCATTTTGACTCTCAATGTCTATAGCCGTGCTTTTCAAAGGATGGTCCAGCATGCATTAAGCAGACACAAATGAGAGCTAGGTGCAAGGGTACTCCCGTCTCAAGCCCTCGTCAAGCCTTGCCCACACCCACGCTCTGCACTGCTGTCGCCCCTAACCAACTCTCCCACCCTCCCAGTACTCACTGCCCTCTAACTCACTATATACCTAGTACTAAATAAGACCTGATTCATCGTGCTTGTGCCTTTTCCCACCTGAGACCCCCCCACCCTCACACAGATAGAGAAGGTTCTGATAAAGAAGGTATCTTCTTATTCTAGTCAAATAGAACAGTTCCTAACATGCAGCTGAGTACCCAGTACTCATGTGTTTGCTGAATGAGGAAAGGTGAGATTCCTGGGCCTCACTGTGGGGAGCCAAACGGACCATCTGGCGTGGGCCCTGCACTGCACACCTGCACCCAAATAATGGCACCCTAACCTGGTTCACAGGGAGCCCACATGGTTGTCGAGCTCAAATGGTGGCAAAAATAGGCTAACGCCAGGCACTGTCCACAAAGACAGAAATAGCTGAGCACAGAGCTTACAGACTTAACATGCCGTCAGATGGACAGAGAAACAAGCACCTCGTTTTTGACTGTGGCATAGGAAGTTCTGCCTCAGCCAGAGCCATCCACACAAATGTAACACAATATGCTCCGCCAGACTTTTCAGTTGTATCCCAGGGGGCTTTTACATAACTCCAAGTCAAATTAACAACTAAAAAGCATTCTTTTAACTGTAATTTTAGCTTCAAACTCTAAGTAACTGACACCTTCTCATTAGGTATGGTACTAAAAGTGATGTATGGGCCCACGCAACATGCACTACAGAGTCCCCAGGGACATTTACACTCTACAGCCTAAAAACTACTATAGGGACAAAAGGACACTGAATCTCAATTTAAAATCGCCATCTGCAGTAACAAATGACAGTTTGCAAGAAAGTTCTTTTATAATCAGATACAGAGACGACACGAAGGAATAAAAGAAAATAGACCACTGGAAAACAATCCTACATTTCCTCATCTGTTGAACAGGAATAAAGATATAATCTAAGCTACTTAGCTTGTAGAGGCTGAGACGCTGAAGGTACTTAGCCTAAAGAAATACATACATACTCTGTATTTATAGTATACATCTCCCTCTCTCAGTTCAGACATTTTGTCATCTATTTCCCTCTAATCTTTTTTCTGAAATTGTACAGGTTTACCAAACTGCCATGTCTCTGGGTTCTCCACAGAGCCATCAAAGAACTACTTTTAGGAGAATAAGAATCCCAAGACAAAAATACTAAAAGGTTTTTCTCACTATAGAAAGCTCTCCTTTGTTCCACTATTTTTTCAAATGAAATCTTATATTTTGTTTGTTTTAAAATCTTCATGTCGGGGCCGGCGAGATGGTTCAGTGGTCTAAAGCGCCTGCGTAGGAAGGCTCAGGCAACTGCAGGGACTGCGGTTCGATCCCCGGCACCACATGCTGCGCCAGCGCCACCACCAGGGCAGGCTGAGCCAGCCACAAAATAAATAAATAAAGAAACAAATAAACACAACAAGCAAACAAATAAATAAATAAATAAAATTTAAAAAAAAAATAAATAAATAAAAATAAAATAAAATAAAATCTTCATGTCATTATGATAATCAAAAAATTTTAGGGCCAGGGAGATAGCTCAGTGGAATAAGTGCTTGCTTGGCAAGCACAAGGTCCTGAGTTCAATCACCAGTTCCGAAAAAAAAAAAAAAAATTAATGAAGTAATGCACCAAGAAATTACCCAAGCAAGCAACAGAGGAGATGTTTTTCAGGGAGTTGAGGGCCAGCCAGACAGCTCAGCGGACTAAAGTGACTGCTTAGGGAAAGCACTGGGACCAGCGTTTAATCCCCAGTGCCACATGCCATGTTGGCCCCTCGGGTACACCAAGATGGCAATGAGATTGGGCGTGGTGATTGGGTGTAATTCCAGCACTTGGGAGGCTGAAAACAGGAGTATGACTCAGATCTACACAGCATATCTGTAGAGTAGAACCTGTACTAAATACATTAAAAAATAATAATAATAATTAAAAAAGAGTGGGGAATAGAGACACGGTCAAGATGTAAATTTTCATTTTGTGACAACTACCTGGTCACTTAACATATTTTTACGAACAACCATTGGCCATCCCTTGGTTCAAGGCTAGAATACTCAAACATTTTAAAGTTGAAGTTTGGGCCAGGGAGATAGTTCAATAGAATAAGCACCTGCCTTGCAACACTGAGTCCTATGCTCAATTCCCAGTACCACAAAAAAAAGTTAAACTTAAGAAGAAAAATAGCTTAACAGCCCTCCGTGTTAATCAACTGAGAAACGTGTTAATTTGTCTTACACTTTCTGAGCAGTGAGCCAGATGCCTGAGGCATAAAATGGTTAGGAACAGGAGTGAACTGAAACCTAAAATAATAATCATGATTTTGTGGAATATGTGTAAGACCAGGACCTGAACGAAGCTTCGCAGCGGCCAAGAGGAGAGAGTGAAAAGACTGAGCAAGCAACATGAGAGGAGGAGGAAAAATAAAGGATCCCACTGGGCATGGCCCAAGCCCAGAACACCACTAACTTTTACAGCTGCTTTCTTGATATTCTTGACTCATTTTCCTAATGAAGTCATTATCTTTCCCCCAGCACATCATCCATGCAACACTCATAACTTTATTTATTTATTTATTTATTTATTTAGTATTTTAGGGGTCTACAGGGTGTTCAGGGTCTCACTACTAGACATAGTGATCCACCTGTTTACAGTCCCCCAAGAGTTGAGATTACAGGTACATGCCACTATGCCCAGTCTCAATTGCCGTCTCAGCGTGCTGCTTGCAGGCTCTTCAATCTGCTGAGCTATTCGGCCAGCCCTCATAATTTTATTTCTAAAATATTTATCTGATTTAAATAAATACTCGCTGAAATGTATGGCTATTCCTTAATTGATTTGTCATGGAAACACAAATTCAAAAGTGGTAAATACGGTTAACCTTCCCCTCTCAGATAAGCTTTAAGAAAGAATACTTATCTCAAGAGGCTGAGGCAGGAAGATTCAAACTTGAGCTCAGATTACCCAATTTAGAAACTTAATGAGACTGTATTTCAAAAATAAAAAGTGAATGGGTTATGGCATAGCTCGGGATGAAGCTTCTGGGAGAAAAAGGTCTTTATTAGGTCTTAATTCTCCCCTGTGACAAGATGCTCCTTGGAATGTTTCATGTCTTGCAAGAACAGAAATTTTCCTCTTTTTCCATGAAGACTCTATTTTGTTGTTGTGTTGCTTTGTTGTGTGTGTGTGTGTGTGTGTGTGTGTGTGTGTGTGTGTATGACTCAGCCTACTCTGGGTGCAGGGCTGGCACAGCATGTGGTGCCAGGATGGAACCACAGCCCCTGCGCTTGCCTAAGCTTGCCTAAGCAGGTGCTTTAGACTGCTGAGTTATCTCGCTGGTCCAACTCTCACTGTTTTAAGTGGCTCTATCTCCAAGTAAGCATCCAGCTCATTCTTTAACAGATATTTATTGCACAGCGCTGCACATCAAGCACTAGCACACAAGCACTGCGCTGCACAGGTAAGTAAGCTCCCCTCTGCAAGCTTCGATTCTAAAGGGTGTAGGAAGTACATGCAATGGTGCTAAGTGTAAGGAAAACCTCGCACTGAAAAGGTGAGGCTGGAGATGAAATAACATGTCACCAAGATATCTGAGGAGATCATTGATGAAAGGTTTAAAGAAAGAGCAGGAGCCAGGCAGATATCTACAGGAAGAACAAGACAAAGGTAAAACACAAAGCCAAAGGTCTGGCAGTGTGCATTCAGCTTTGAAAATATTTAATGCTACTACAGAAGATGAACAAGAGAACAGTGAAGGAGACAGTGACTATATTACGATTTGCTAATCATAGAGAAAAGCAGCAAGTAAGCAAGTAGCTTGTGAGACAGGCAGGATTCATAAGATGTGCTGAGCACAAAGGGAAATCATTGTAGTTGCATGTGACCCTAACCAGGGGTAGGAGAGGAAGGAAGGACCAAGAGAAGCCTGGGTTCCTAAGGTACCTAATATCCAGGAAGCTATAAATGTAAAGCACCCAAGGCTGGCATACCCATGACACACTACGTAATCAGGACACGTGAAGCACTCTATGTGTTTTGGTTGTTGTCATCAGCTATGTGTTTTGCATCTTGATTTGGTCTATGAGGAACTGTGTTTCTTACCTGTGTGGTACACTGTCGGGGATCTGCTTCAAGACTGGCAGGTCCCAAAAAGCATCCCTGAGGCTGAGTACTCAGCCACTAAGAACAGCGGAGCACAGACAGAAGAAAAGAGAAAAGAAAGCAGGGGTTCCTACATCTTTAGAGCTTGCATTACACAGGGGATTGTAAGCTACTGTACTGACCCAGGCTCTCAGGTTTACTATTGTGGAGGCTGGAGCAAAATCACCATATGGAAATGAACTGCAGAGGGTCAGCAGCACAGAGATAAATTTCACAGGCTCAGTGTACAGTGATTCAGCCAAGAGACCGCAGTGATTTAGGCCTAGGTGGCAGCAGTGGAGGTAGAGATACTATTTAATTTTGTATGTATTAGACGGTCTATTGAATATATGGAATGGAAAGATTGGGGCAGGGATAGAGTTCAGGGGCACAGCACTTGAATGGCAAGCACAAGGTCATGAGTTCAATTCCTGGTTAAGAGAGAGAGAGAGAGAGAGAGAGAGAGAGAGAGAGAGAGAGAGAGAGAGAGAAGAAAAGAAAGAAAAAGGAATGAATGGGAAGATGCATGCCATAGAACAAGAAATTTGGTCTTGGTCATAAC
>PVKN010022369.1:0-15182 GCA_004027915.1 Capromys pilorides
ACTGAGGGCAAAGCAGAAAAATCAAATAGGAAGATAACAATCTCTTCATCCTACCTGCGAAATTAAGTATAATAATGAAAATAACAGTATTGATATCAAAGTCATATAATTATTAAAAACAATTAAGTCCCAGAAAACTACCTTGGATTGTGACAGAGTTACTACATAGAGCATCAAAAAACATGTTGATATAACTAACTATATAAATTGAGATAACAGAAATTCTTGATGCAATAAAATTTGGGAAAGCAAAGCAAAAACAAGGAAAAATGCAAATGATCTATCAGGCAAAGGAAAATAATGTAAAATGTATGGTGGGTAATTCGATACCATTCTTAGTTCATTAAGAGCATTTATGTATCAAAAGGCAATAAAAATAGCCTAGAAATTCTGAAAATCCATTTTGCAAAGCAAATATGCATATTAACTTGATAAATATTTTGTAATCTTATGAACTCAATTAATTCAGCAATGAAATATTTCACCGTTGGATCAGATTATATGATGCTAATACCCAGTTGTCATAACTGCATTTGGAATCTAGATTTGTGTATTCTTTCCAGATGGAAATTTTCCAATATGCATTTAAAACCTCTTAGGAGAACATATGCTGTAATCTACTGTTCAACATTCAGAATATGTCTTATGAAAATGATTACAAAACTACACAAACATGGTTAGTTAGAAATTTCCATCTAAATGCTTTTACATCAGCAACATAAATATACAGTGAGAAATATGGCTGAAAACGTAGGTCCACCATGTTTCACAAAAATCCAGTAGAAAAATATCCACTAAGTTTATAAAGCAGTAAGAAACATAAAGAACTTTTAAGACCTTCTCATGTGCTTAGAGACAAGATATAGAAGGATCAGCCAGCATGATCCCGCATGAACTGAAATGAACAGAAAATAGGAGCTGCAGAGATAAGTCACAGAACAGGGGTGTACAGTGGGGCTCAAAGAGATGCAATGAGGCACTGTGGCACCACAGTGAAGCTGGACAGTCACCTGAGGATGTGCTATGAAATGAACAGAACAGAATATAGGAGATGACACCGTTTATCTAACTGGAAACAATGCCGATGGCAATTACAGTGAAAAGATCTTTTGATGGCTGTATTATTCTGAGAAAATGATGTATTTCAGGGCATGTAAGTACAATATGTACTGGAATTATGTTTTTTTGTTTTGTTTTGTTTTTTGAGAAGGAACTGAGTTTGTGAGCTGAGAGCCAGCCACTGCATTGATAGGTGAATCCCCAGAGTGCATCAAAGCTTTGAGAAACAGTGTTTAGAGAATGTATGAAGTCAGAAGCTGCCTACACTAGTTACTATAATTATTGTGTTACATTCTTGATGGACTACTGAGTCTCACCTCTACAATCTTGTTGTTTAAATTAGACTCTGCCAATAGGGGGCTCCAGAGAAAGACCAAATGATGCAAGGGGATGGAGGTGTGCTCCTGCTTGTCTGCTTCCTGTGGACTGCTGGCAGCTTTTGCGTGTCTGCAGTTTCTGTCTGTCAGCTTCCTTCTTTGAAGCAGGAGTGTCCTCCCATAGCTGTCCCTGAATATAACTTGTAGCTTTTGTAACATTTGGAGAATTTAACGCTAACCCACCTGAAGCTACAAGAACCAGCCAACTGGATGGAGCTCCTCAGAACCTTGTCCTTGAGCCTAGAAAGACACTAGGTTCAGTGGAGAGGTGGGAGGTCCCTATTCTACACTGAGTGATGCATTCTTGATGTTTTTCTCTTTAGGAGTGCATTATTTTCAAGTGCATTATTTTCAGAGAGCATGGTGCCAGTCCATTGCTAAAGGCAGAAAATGTCATATAAAGGTAAAAAGAACAAATGAACGGGAAGACATCAAAGAAGGCAGTTTTAAAATGTTGTTTATAAGCCTTTAGTAGGGCTGGCCAGATAGCCCAGCGGACTAAAGTACCTGCTGAGGCAGAGTGCAGTGGCCGGGGTTTGATCCCCGGCATACCGTGCATGCTGAGACAGTGATTGAGACTGGTCATGGTGCTATGCACCTTTAAGCCCAGGACTTCGGATGCTGAAAACAGGAGGATCACTACAAATCCAGTCTATGTGGTGAGACCCTGTACACCCTGTAGACCCTGTCCTAAACTGAAAAAAAGTAAAACCTTTTAGTAATAAAACTGGGCTGGTGAGACAGTTCAACAGATTAAGCTCCTGTTTAGGCAAACACCAAGACCAGGGTTCGATTCCTGGAACCACATGCAACACCAACCCTGCCTCTGGGCTTGCTGAGTCTGAGACTGAGTTCAAGCATGGTGGAGCACACACTGGGGAGGCTAAAAGCAGGGGGATCACAGGGACTCTGAGCTTCATAGTAGTGAGACCCTGTACCAAATACATATAAAACAAAACCCTAGTAATAGAATAATATGTTTTCTCTGTTTGAAAATTGTATATTCCGGGAAGAGTATGCTTTCTAGCAAAGGAGAAAGAAACAAAATTAAAGATCATAGCATAGTATATGTTACATGATATAGTTTTTCTTTAATCTGTGATTCCCATTCTATATGAAGAGGTTGTATAAAGGATACAATAATACCCACTCAGGTAGGGGCTTCCAGATTCCATCATCATGTCCCAGACATAGTAGGTCCTCAACATTCAAGTGAAATGATGAAACTCCAGAGTCATAGTGAAATGTACATTTCAATTTACCTTCACACTGATGAAAGACATCGTTGTTCGTCCATCTATCTATTTGAAGTCCTGTGTCAAATGTCACAATTTATGCAAGCTTCTGTGTGTCAGATGAAACACAATGCCTGCTCTCACTTACTCTTCCTGAACAAAAATAGGAGGAAAAAGTAAAAATAAATTAAAATGCATTGTAGCAAATTGTATTCTCAAGTCAAGCACAAGTTTCTGGAGTCTGCCCTACAAAATGCACTTAAGGGGAATTGGAGAAATTGTTATAGGAAGATAATCACAGAATTAATTGTTGTAAGATGGTAAAAGATAGTTAAGGAAATATTTGGGACACCAATGAGTTACAGCACTGGTTCTTTTATGTCTTGAGTCCTCACTGACCTTGAAGGGCTAGGGCCAAAATATTGGCTATCCTTGTAGCCTTTCTTTTTCTCTAGTTTTGGTTTGTAAACTTACATTCTTAACCCTCCAGAAGAGAAGCTTAGTGATACTATTACTCTACAACATAGGTTCTTGAGCTTAACATCACTGTCTTTCTGAATATCAAACATCTTACACTTAAGTTGGAATCGGTATTTTTTTTTAGCAAAAGCATACAGGTGTCAAAAATTAGTATGGATTTAGGGAAATTGGGTTGTTTATTATGTTTGCAGATCTAATGCAGGAAGAAGCCATACTGTGAAAGTATTGGATATTATGTTAAAAAATCTGGTGTGTTAGATTAGGATAATCAGGCTGACAAAACAACTATAGCAGCTGAGAAAAATAACTTCCAAAATTAGCAAATATTTTCTCTGATCTGTTGTTAACACTAACAGTCTAGAATAGATTTTGATTTCATTAGCCCTTAAATTTTGAGGGTAAGTAGGACCTAAAAGAACTGGAGAACAGGCTCTGAAGCTTCTCATTGGGGAGGCTTGTTCCTTTATACCAGTGTGATAAGGTAAATAGTTCTTTTTTTATGTATCCAATTATATCAATATGATTGACTGTTATTGATTACATATAGTAAGTTGGGAAGGAGTGCCTGACACTGGGCTGAGTAATTCTAGCAAATAACTTAGTGGTGAAATGAAGATTTTCTAAGGAAATGACAGGATAAATTCCAGATTATTTTTAGTTGGTACAGGCAGGACTTGAGACCCTTTGAGTGCCCATGGTGAGAAGAATTGTCCAAACATCAGCAATCCTGACTCTTGACAGTAGGCTAGTTAATGAGGTCGGTATCTAAAAGTAGAAATGACAGATTGAGGAACAGATTTAATCTGGATGTTATTGAATGTGACGTAACTCTGGAAAATCTGACTGGAGGTCAGTGCCCAGCTGAATGCAGGAATTTAGAACTCAAATCACAAGAGTTTGAGTGGAAATAGAATTGTGGACACTATAAGCACAGGCACTGCATCAGAGACCTGAGGAAATATTTAATAATAGAGAGAAGATTCAGAGGAAGCACCAAGAGGCAGCCCCATATGGGCAAACATTAGGTACAAACGGGAATAAGGAAAAATGAGACAAGAGCCTCAAGGGTGTGGTCAGAAAATGAGGTGCAGGGAGTGAAACCCTTCTGAGGTGGTGCCATTCTAGATGATAACCAAGTCAGGAGAGAGAGCATGGACATGAATGCTTAATGGAACATGGAATTGAAGTTAACTTGATTTGAGTAAGTCCATAAATTCTAAAATTGCAATGTTGAAAGGGTCATCCAGATTGACACTGAAGTCAAACAGAACAGTGGTGAAACAGGGATGGAAAGGGGAGGAAACCTGAGCTAGGCAGGCCGAAGTCTGTCCACTTGTGCAAAAACGACCAGGAGTCCATTAAATGGCAAGACGCTTGAAAATACTGTAATTTTAATCAATATAAAACTCAAAAGTGAAGGATATTTTTACATAAGCATGAAGAAAGATCGTTTCACAATGAAAAAGGCATGTAGACTCCCCACTAAACTGAACTGCAGCTGGAACTTCTACTACATGGACCTTTGAGAAGCTAGGTTGTTCTCATTCTAGCCCAGATTTTATTAACGCAAACATTTGTATACAGAATTCTGTTGGGAAGATGAAGTATATTTAAATCTGTTCACCAAGGCATGGTTCTCTCAGAGTTCACATTGGAAAAGCTTACACTAGGATAGCTGTTCAATTTTAAAAGTATATATTGAGTTCCTATTATATAAAATATATTATTCTCCTTAATGAGGATTGATAGGTATCATTTTAATATTTGGCTAACAAAGCCCTTCTAAGGAGGAGAGGGACTATTAGAGTACACAGAGACCGCAGGTGGAACTCAGTAGTCCATACTTGCCTGACTAAGGCACTGGGTTCCATCCACAGGAGGGTGAAAGCAAGACAACAGAAATATAGCTTTCAAGTACAATCACTTTTTCTCTTACCAACAAGTCTTTAGTGAGAAAACACAAGTTGTTATGATTTTCAAGACATGCTGTACTGTTGTCTCACCTATATCATGGATAAATGCATCAGAAGAATCATATATTGTCTGATGATAAATATGTACCAATATATTAGTGCCAATATTATATTTAAAATATATGTCACATAAAGTGGGTTAAGGTGTGTAAAGTAGCTTAACATCATTTGTCTCATTTTAGCTTGTTTGTATAATCAAAAAGACTTACTGTTGTCTTTTCTACTTTATTTTTTTAATGTATTTGGTACAAGGTCTCACTATGCAGTTCCGACTCCTAGTGATCTTCCTGTTTTCAGCCTCCCCTGCACTGGGATTATAGGCGTAGGCTACCACTCCCGGTCTCTGTGGTCGAATCAGTGCACCTGGGGCTGGAGCCAGCATGGCATGTGGTGGAAGAGATCTAATCCCAGTCCCTGTGCTTGCCTAAACTGGTGCTTAGTCTGCTGAGCTATCTCTGCAGCCCTCTAATTTTCTTTAAATGATATGAAATTTACTGAAGTGTTTACCTTCAGGAAGATCACAAACAGTTGCTTTCAGAAAAAAAAAATGTT
Organism: Capromys pilorides; assembly: GCA_004027915.1. Classification (NCBI taxonomy): domain Eukaryota; kingdom Metazoa; phylum Chordata; class Mammalia; order Rodentia; family Capromyidae; genus Capromys; species Capromys pilorides. The sequence continues at coordinate 5,677 of PVKN010022369.1, forward strand.
TAACATTATAGAAGTGAGATATCTGCAGGGTTATAATGTTCATAAGTGTAGATTCATAGGCATAGATCTTAGCCTAAAGTTTTCCACAGAATCTGGACATTATTTTTCAGGTACTACAAGTTTCTAGCTTGTTTCCATTTCTTTAAGCTTTTCAGGAGTGTCAAAGAGGAAAACAGATGAGGAAGAGGAAAGGGTGAAAGGGGACCAGAGGAGGGGCAAGGGGTAACCTTTTCCTACTCTGTCTTCAGCCAGTGGTCAGTAGTGGATTTCCATAGAAGATAAAGAACCACATGTTCATTGTGAGAGTCAGGATTTTTGATTCAGGCTCTGAGGCTCTGACAAATTTCACAAAAGTGACTTGCTCAGTGTCCTGTGGGGAGTATTGTTAACACTGCACAAATAGCCCTCCCACTGTCTGATTTATTTGCTTATAGACAGCATGTATACCTGACCTCCTGAGGGAGCTGCATATCTCAAATTTGGGTGCCATGATAATAATAACAGTTTGAGAGAAAATGAAATAGGCTATAAAGAGAAAGGAAATGGAATATATAAACTATCGTACAGTGTCATGTTCATTTTCAGTACTATATAAAATAATGAAAATGTTTTTCGATAACCTTTGTTGATTTTTATAATGTGTAACACACTTTATGGAAAAAGACAATGAATGTACTAAGCAAAAAATTAGTAAAAATATTTTTAGCTTTTGACTCTAATTTCTGCATTATTGCCCATAAGTTTAGATTAGAGTTGAATTCTGAAATTGAACATCTTTAAGATAAAGGATTTTTCCCCCCTATCTTTGGCAACTCTGTATTACTGTTTCAGGATTCAACTACAAGAATTATGTCCTGGATAAAACAGTTCAGTACAGAAGATGGCAGAGGTTTCATTTTTTCTAATTTCACAGATGCATTTGGGCAACTTACTGTGAGACGCTGATCTAGATTTTCCTATAACCACCTTGCTTTGAAGTTGCACATGGGAAAGTAGAAGTACTGCTTTCCTAATACCTCAAACCTGCACACAGGTATCTTTCCACGAACAGCAGAGCAGAAGGTGATTATTTCCACTTTTCACGAATGCAAGTTAGCTGACCTTGAACTGGCCAATGATTTTGGGTCCTAAGAGCAGCCAAGGAAAGTCAAACCCCTGTAGGACTCACAAAACCCTAAGCGATTCAGCATCTCTCTGAAGTTCAAAGCTAGACAGAATATAAAATACATTAAGATTTTCTCAAAATGTTCATTAGGAAATCTAGTTTATGTTCCCAAGAAACCTTTTACTTAAGCACATAAGGTGAAAATACCCTTCAGTGTCAGCCCACCACCATCGCTACTCCACAACCTGTCTGTGTGAAGAAAGGTAAACCAGTTGGATGCACTGGAGAGGAGAGAGGATATTGTCAGGACTGATGTGATCAGAATTCACACCCCAAATGCACAGCTGTGTGCTTAGTTTCTGACATCTTCCTATGTAGTGACAGTGTATCTGTGAAACGCCCATATGATAAACAGATTGCACATCCCAGGGGCACAGACCCACGTGACTGTCCACCCCTAGATGCCAGCTGAAGACATTAGCTTTATCCACCAGCTAAAATGTAGGCGTTGACACTGTGTACAAGGCTGATAATTTTCTATAAGCTCACAGAACCCAAGAAAGCACTATCATAGTCTTATAAAAATGATATATAATATTCTTTTTAATATATAATATATATAATAATTGTATATATAATTTTATATGTAATATCCTTAAATAGGCTAAAAGGAAACATGTAGGCCAGTGTAGAAAAAGGGCTCTAAGCTATAGCTTCAATTCCTCATCTGCTTGCAGAAATATAGTTGCAACTCCTCTCTGCCAGTAAGTGGGACAGTACACTCAGGGAATGGTCAAGCAAGGAAGACACAGTGTCCAGATGTTTCCCTGGAGCTCAGGTACCTACTGCCCACTTAGCTGGCCTTTGGTGTCTCCTTCCTTTAGGGTAGCCTAATCATCAGTTCCTCTAAAGGTTGGAGCCAATGGTATGTGGTTCAAGATTCTTGTCATAACTCTTAGTGGTAGACTCTCCATGCACCAAAGTCCCTAGAAGAACAGAAATTCTTAGCTGTCTTAGCAGTCATCTCCCAGAGGATGGGGGCAAAGGCCAGACCTCTCTTTAGATATGGTTAATTCTGCACTGCACATGGTGTTATTGACTTTATTTGGCAGCTTGAAACGTGGTCCTTGCTCACATCGAGTCTCAGAGGGCACAGACCAATACACAGAATTGCCTATCTCTTACTTTTCACACTGGAGAAAAAAAGAAATAGTAAAAACAAATAAACAACCAATGTAGAGTAACTTATTACTTTAGGATTCTAATAAATATAGAGAAACAATGTGGTGAGTCACAGAGTTGTTTAATCTATGACCAACCAGGATCCTAGGTACACACAGGACTATTAGCTGAGAACTGCTTGTTTAGTGCCAGGGTCTGTGGTTCAGCACGCTGTGGGAAAGCCTCAAGGCAAAGAGAGCCAAGTTTCTGGATGACAGGATATATGGAGTGTGCATGTTCAAAAGTTGATGTTGGTGAATGCAAAGCCACTGGCATCCCAGAGGTAGTGGTAGTTTGTAAGCACTGACCAACCAAGGAGAGTGTGCAGAGAGATGAAGTATAAAATACCACTGTGCCTCCAGCCCAACACCTCAGTGGCTCACAGTTTAACCTCTGGAGCTGGATGGCTCCTGCTTCTACTCCCGGCTCTTGCATTTTCCTATTTTAGTATCTTGGACAAATTATGCAACTGAACAAGTGACGATTTCCCATTGAGCACATAGCTCTGATAAAAGTTATAAGAAATATTTATAAAGTATCCATTTTGTTGTCTAAAAGACAGTGAGCATTTAATTAATGTTGACTCCTAGGTGTAGATTATTTAGTGCTAGGGTTTGAATGTTTGTTTCCACCGAAACTCATCTTGAAATTTAATTATACAATAGAGTTGAGACCTTTGAGAGCTAAGAAAGTCATGAAGGTTCTGTCTTTGATGGATTAGTTTTATTTATACATATAAAAAGCCCATGAGGATTAATGCAGATGAGTTTGATCTCCTTTTGCCTCACTGCCCTTCTACCATGTAAGGCTACAATCAAAATCTCTTTGTAGAAATCAGTGCCTTGAGCTTGTCAGCTGCCAGACAATGAAAAAAAGAATATTTCTGTTCATTATACATCATAGCATCACAGGTATTGTGTTATAGTAGCACAGAAGAGACTGAGACACTTATGCAAATGAGTGAATAGGTTGGTTTAGCTTCTGTCAAGGGTCTCCTAGCTGGGTTACAAAATTTCAGATAGCATCACGGTGAAGGTTCATGCAGGAAACGAAGAGAGATCACCTGGCAAAAGAGGAGACCAGAGCAACTCAGGGTCAGGCTTGCTCTTTTAACTCAACTTTCTTTTAATAGAAACTAATTTTAATCCCAGGAAAATTATATTAAGCCATTATTAAATTAGTGTCCCCCATAACCAGGTTACCTCGCTATAACATTCCTAAAGATGTCATCATCTACTAACACCACTGGAGATGAAATTTCCAGCACATGAACATTTGGGAGACACACTTAGACCACATGCAAAATAGTTTAGGTCTTATGTGATTAGGTTATGTTGCTCCGACAACACAGGATAACTTCCATTTTTCGTGGACGTGTAATCAACATCCTTGATTCTATGTGCAAAGTTCTTTCCCAGTAGTGTCTAGATTAGTGATCAAATAACCAAAGAATGGGAATTCTGGGGTGACATCATTAAAATTTTGATGACCTGAAACACAAATCCTTGTCCATGTAGTAAGTGCCAATTTGGAACATCAGCCGCATCCTGGAGGACATTCTTCTGTCTTGCAGAGAGTAACTGGCACTATAGCTTCACACACAATCGTATCAAGTTGGCTCTACTGGTTTGACCCTTTTCTTTAGTTCATACCACTTTAAAATTCATTTTTTCTCATTAAAATAGGTTAACTTACTTTGAGGGTAACTTTCTCCCTGCTCACTCCTAGTTTGCAAGAAATAACTGCCTCAGAGCTGTTCAGGAACCATGGTGTTTTGCTTCACATTTTTTCCAAGTCCTGCTGAAGAATGTATTTTGTGAATCCTCCTAGGGAGCGTGGGAAGGGACTGAGAAGGCTGAGAGGATAGCCCTTCCATGAGTCACTAAAACTGTGACTACCTTCTTCCATGTGCCCAGTAAATTCTGAAACTGCAGCTTATATATTGGGCCAACTTTGAGTTATGTTTTGTTAGATCCACCAAGCACACAGAGTTTATTAATTCTGCTCAAGATGGCTGGCCAAATAGCTCAGCAGATTAAAGCACCTGCAAGCAGGCACAGGGGCCCACAGGTTGATCTCCAGGCATGCCACACTGGCCCTGCTCCACTGGGCATGGTGGTGTGTGCCTGTAATCTCAGCTTTTGGGAGGCTGTACATAGGTGGATAACTACGAGTCCAATGTAGGAGACCTTGAACACCCTGTAGATCCTTCCCTAAACTATAAAATAAAATGAAATAAAATAAAATAAAAATTCTGCTCAAGATGACGTTTTGAGTTCAGTGCAGTTGTATGAAGAAAACCGACCTGATCCAACCTTATTTTCTGCCACACTAAATCAAGTTCTTTAGGGTACATTCCCGTATATATCCTCAAGGGTTTTGTTTTCATATACATTGAGAATGTCTTGTAATTCCTTCCATGTAGTAGATACAGACCCAAATCTGGGAAGTACAGAGGGAAACTTGCAAAGATGAATGGACATAGGAGGCCCCAACCTGATTCAGGAACCTCTTGGTCTAGTTGTTAGTCTGGAAGCACTTAGATATGTCAAGGGCCAGTCTCCGGCAGGTCAGCATTCCTATGAAGGTGACTGACACTGAGAAGAGGTAATGATTACTTTTCACAGAGAAGAGAGTAGCCTCTTTGAGCAGGAAAGGAAGGAAGACAAAAGAAGCTAAATGGTAAGCCGAACTGAGTGTGGCCCAGTGGTGAGGAGAAGCTGGCACCTCCCTGTCTCTCCATCGCAGCCTCTGGCCGTCTGACTGCATAATTTCCTAGAGCCAACAGTCAGTGCTTCACTCCTTCCAAATGTGATATCACTTAGTTTCATGGTCAAGTCTAATCTAGGATTAGTCAGGAAGGTGGGATCTGGGAAAGTTTTCTAATTTAACAAAATTGAAAATAGCACAGTCCAGCAGCAGGTTCAAATCTTAGTCTCTGAGCAATTTTCTTCCTTTATAGACTAGTTAGTTTCGCTTTCCCTCCTGAGGATCTGCTGAAAGAAAAAGTAACAATCTCAATACCCCAAGGTGAAATTAAGCAAGGGAACTTGGGAAGGAGGGATTTTCTACTGAAAAAGTGACATCGGGATCTGTAGACTTTAACCTCTATGCTGTCCTTGATTCCTTCTTCCTGTTTGCAGAGACTTAGAATACAATCATTCAAAAATAATTGTTGCGCACAATGTCTTTCTCCGATTGTCAGCATGCACATTATTTTTGGTACATCTGAACTAAGGACAGCAAAAGTGATCTGTGGCTGGCTGTTCTTACATAACTACAGCTGTTAGAATACAGAATTGCCACTCAAGATTCAAATACTTAGTGAAAAATATAGACCTGCTCTTTCACTTTGTCTCAAGCAACTCACTGGCACTGAAAATCAGGTTAATTCCTCAGGAAAGGGGATGGTAATATATAATTCTAAATATTTCAGATGGTGAACACCAAGTTTTCCTGTGTACATATCAATGTGTACCTATGAAGTATTTTAAAACAGCCTCTATCAGCCACAACACAGGGGTTTAACTCAACACACTACAGTGTCTGGCAGTCAATAAATTCTTGTCAGAGACATAACTAAGTAGATGACATCTGAAATTAACGTAGAAGATCTAAGAGGAGCTCTGTATTTAGAGAAATTTGTTGTTGTTAATGGTGGGTGTGGTGGTGGTGGTAGTGGGCACCACAGTTTTTTTCTTTCCAACTCTACTCATTCCCCCCTGACCCCCACCCCCAACCCTGGAAAATCATTCTGGTGAACCACCAAGGCAAAAATTAAAAGAAAAATACAGTGAAGAACTACTAATTCATAGGCATTTTTGAATGCTAATTTCAATGTAAGATTTTAACATTCACAGATAAAGCCTGCTGTGTTTTCTTTTTGACAGAATTTGTTCAGGATTTCCCTAAATTAAGTGGTTACCAATATATAATAGCCCTTCTTACTAAGTGGATCTAAATTTTTCTTTGAAAGAAAAATTTACAGTGAGCATTCTATATTTCTTTATTGTGATTTCCTTTTGGCATCAACCCCTTTGGCTTTAGTATTATTTTCTAAAATTCTTTTAACGAGGAAGGTTATTTTTTCACAGTCTGTGGTTTAATAGTACAGCTAATGTAAGTCAGGAACTAGAAGAGATAATACATATTGAAGCATACTGTTTTGGGTCTCTCATGTTTGCATGTTTACAACAATTTAAAGCATTGTTTACACTACACCCCTAACACAGTTTGACCTGTATCTCTTTTCTGCAGCCACTTATTGGTCATGGAAAGTTCCTTGCTTACTTGTTTAAAGCAAGACTTTTCCTGTCACACTGCTTACTCAAGAAGAGATTGGAGTTTTCTCTGTTCATTCATGCTTACAAATTTCCCTCTGTATTTCCCAGTTTCCCTTTCCCTGGCAGTGACAGTGACAGAAGATGAGTTCGTGTGTCTCTCGCACCTCCTGCTCACATGACTGCTCTAAGCTGCGTAAGCCTAACTTCTGGCAAAGGAGACTCTGGGTATCTTAAGTCCTGCACATCTACCTTCCTTGCTATTGCCATACTTTACTGTGAAAACACTGTGTCTGAATCTTTCCTTAGGTCTGTTTGATCTGGTACAGATGCAAATTGACCTTTCTGTTGTGCTTCAGTTGAGTGCAACTAGTTACAAGAGGCAGTAACACCCCGGTGACCTGATTTCATTAAGTAACTGTGAGCAGGTTAACTAAACCTGAAAAATGGCCACTCCACTCCTTCAAAGGTGCGGTTTTGTTGTTGTTTTAATTTTGTAATGCTTGTTGCTAACGACTGTACGTATGTCCTCATCATTTGTTTGGCAAACTTTAAAACAGTTCACTACTACAGAATGTATTCTGATTACATCTAGTTATTGATACTGGAAGACTAATGGAAAGGCATTGATTCATATGACAGAATCGTATGTGAGTCTGTTAAAATTTCTCCCCAAAATAGATACCAATATTTGGTTAGGAGCACAGTTAAATTGTTTTGATCATAGTAATTTTCTCTTTCAAAGTTACCAGATCCTTCTTTTTTCTTCTTCTTCTCCTTTAGTCTTTTTGAGACAAGATTTCATTATGCAGTTCAGATTGTCCTGAACCTTCCTTTGCAGCTCAGACTACCCTCAAACTTTTAGTAATCCCTTTTCCTCAGCCTCCCAAGGGCTGGGATGACAGGCATGCACCACCATGCCTGGCCTCAGGTCCTTCATTTGTGACAAATGTGCACCAACGTTAGTGTCACTGATACACGTGGTGTTAGATTCATGTCTTGTCCAATCTCTGAAGCTATCTTCACTGTTTGCATAGAGCCACTAATTTCATTTTTATTCCTTTTTGTTAAAATAGCCAGATTTACTTTCTTCATAAGTAATTACACCTGTGCTTCCTGTGAATGGTTATATTGTGTGTCACCATGGCATGACAATAGCATTCTCAAATACAATGTATTAGTACTTGTTTTAAACTAATACCTACTGATATTGTCTATTATAAACAAAAGCAAGAACGTTTGAGGTGTCCTGTACTTGTACATAAGTCACTGACACTTGTGTGAAACTAAAACAAAGTGTAACATACACTGCAAGCCAAACCTACACATTCTTTTCCTTTCTCATTTGGAATCCAAACCTATAAATCAATTTTAAGCCAAAAGTAACAGATTTCAACTCGTTAAAATCCAAGCTGTGAAAGTATTCATAGGTGCAGGGATTCTAGGTTAGAATAAAAGTAGACAGGTAAGTCATTTATTATGAATAGAACTACTTTAATAAAAAAATTAAATAGCATGTATTAATTCCCTCAAAATAATTTTTCATTGAAAATTCATAACAAGTTCCGTTGCTTCCAAAAGGCTACCTGAACATCATGAAAATCCTATAGATCAGAGTGCAGCGAAGTAGGAGTGAGTAATAACCACTGACTAGAGAAACTTGTAGAATAAATCTATTTAATTGCATATTTCAGACGAGCTTTGCCTCTGTGTGTGTGTGGGGGGGGGGGCAGGGCTGAATGCCCTATCTCAAACCCAATAGCTCCCGTGTCAGTGAGCTGTGTGAGTTGTCTCTATGGGTTGTAAATTGGATCCCCTCAGTGACCACTTAATGTTTTCTGTATTTACGGCAGTATTTCTGTTTTTTACAGCCACCAAGGCACATTGGCAACATAAAAATTTAAAAATAATTTTTAGCAATCATACCGTGCCAATTTTTTATAGTTAAAGGGGTTCATTTAAATTGGAAAACCTGCTAGTCTGAAATTTTCATCTGAAGGATTACCACCAGCCAGAGCTTCTTGTCTGATGAGGGTTTCACATGGCTTATCTAATGTGAAATCTCCATGTGGTATATAGTTTCATTAAACGGTGATCAAGAATACATTAGTTCAAAACAAGAAAAGGCAATGGAGCTTAATCCGCCAGGCATCTTGGCGCAACAACTTTAAAAGAGTTATTGAAGTGAAACAATTTGAGAATTAAAAGTCTTCCACTTATACAAGACTCCTGTCAAAAGCCTAAAAATCAGCCTTTCCTTTTTCTGTTTTCTGTTTGTATACCAAACAAGAAAAGCCCTGAAACAATATTTTGAATGTTTCAAACGCAATAAAATACATATATCAATGAAATAACCTAATCCATTAAAAAATAGATTTATCAAAATGGAAACATAAAGTGGTTGGTAGATAATGTTGAAATAAACAGAGCAATGAATTCTTTAGAGAAAAAATATATGAGGAATGAGAATCACATTGACACAAGAAAACTGAGGTTTATGTATAACATGAGTTTTCTAAACAATAGTATATTACTTCATCTTAAAAATTAATCATTGAGCCAGATGTTCAAATTGCAAATATATTTCTGAACAGACATTGACATGTATTTGTGATTCACACATGAATATATTGCAAATGTTAATAGTCTTGCATTTTAATATACAGAAATTAATGACAATATTACATGATTTTAGAATTGTTTTCTATGTACAGCAGTAATAAATAATAGAGCAATAACTAAACCAATAAGTATAGAAAATTAATTTGATGTGTAGTTGACACAGTGAGGGTCTGCGTCTACATTCCTTTGACCTAACTAATCATTTTCATCCATTAGCACTTAATGAAAAATGTATTAGCTTATGTCAGGAAATCTCAACTCTCAGCATCAAGTATTTG
>PVKN010022370.1:0-15182 GCA_004027915.1 Capromys pilorides
TGCGCTTATTGCATATTTGGAGGTATAAAGGAACTACTAATTATTTTTAAATGAATTTCCCATACACCTAATAAGACATCTTAACAATTTTTTGCTATTTAACATTGAAGATATATTTTGAAATTTGACAATGCCAGCAAGCAGAAGCTAATTGTTTATTTATAAATATCCTCTTTTTTGTACCAAGGTTCTGAATGCTGAAATAAAACCCAAGTTTTATTTATTTGCTTATTTAGAATCAAGTAAGCTTCAAAATGGAGGCTGAGTAAGATTTAAAAAATGAAAGAAAATGAATATTGAATGATGGAATGTTTTTGGAAGACCCTACAGGTTCTACCCTCACATCCTCTATATTTTTATTCTTATGCCTCAGGACAGTTGTTGGCTGACAGCCATTGGGACAGTTCATAGGATGGCAAAACATCTTAGCTGAAGGAAGGATAAATGCGTTGAAATAACAAAATTTTTAAAATCTACTTATCAACTTAGTGATTTCTCTTTGAAACAGAAATCTCTAAATGCGTTTTTCTGTTCTATAAACTTTTATATTATATGTTTTATATTATATTATATTTTATATTATATGTTTTCATTAGACCAGGTTTCAGTGGAGACTATTTGGAAATTTAGAGAAAATTTTGAGGTTTTTTTTTTTTTCTCTTTCTACTTACTTTAAAATTTCAGTATTTGTTTTCATCGTGTAATCAGTTATTTGCAGTGTTCAAATCTCAAGATTGAGGACATGTTAAATACATGTCATCTAGGGGAATGGGAAGGTAACAGGCACTGACAGTCCCAAAGACTTTAGGGAGATTATTGGCTGCCACGCATGCTAAGAAGATTGCATGGCAAGCTTGGTGCTGGCAGAGAAAGCACAGACCACTTTCCAGCTCATTTCTCTTATAAACCTAGGAGGAAGGTTATAGACCTGTGAACGCTAAAGAGAAAGTCTTCGTCTTGGTTTAACATGACTTGCCCAAGCTCAGCAGTTACCATACCTATCATACGCAAACCAGATGAAGTGAACTTTCACGTGTGTACCTACTGGCAATACTTCTTATGTATGAGGAAGAATTAGGATTGAATGGATTAGCTAGATCAATCATCCCCTGTGAATGTTACAATAATCTAGTAGAACTCGGGAATTTACATTTTCAGCCTCTCAGCCAACAGTGACATCTAATTTGCCCCACTTTACTCAACAACCTGTAGGCATCACAAAATTATTTGCTTCTTCACCCTGGTAGCGCAGCAGTACTGTTAGTTCCTACGCTCAGCTTTGGAACTCCACTCTCGACAGCTATGCCTGCCATGTGACAAACACACTCAAGAAGAGCGTAGCCCTTACATGGAATAAAGCCATCAATAGAAGCCTAGCTGTGGATTACTTCATCACAGTAGTGCCTCCTGTTAAAAAAAAATAGCTTAAGAAAATATGAGTGTTGACTCAGTCCAACAATTGGAGTCTAGTTAGAGTTGTAAAATTCTTTCAAAGACAATATTTTGTTACTTTCAAACAGAATAAAGTGGGATATTTCTCAGAGGGCTCCTTTAAAGGATTATGAAATATTAATTTCTTGCTCTTTTGGGATTGTGAAGGTGCCCACGAAATTCCTTGCCCTCACTAATAAATTTGTGGTTAGTTTTGCAACCTTAAGTTTCAGAGATCTTCGGTTCCTTACAAAATAATACAAACCAGACTATCAAAAAATATTGCTAGTATAAGGCAGATTAATAAAGATTGTTCATTTTCCTGTGCCTAGCCTGGAACACAAATTCTGTGGAGAATACCCAGACAATCAAAATGTAGTGACTAGTCCAGTGTAGCTATAAGAAGTCACCATGTGTGGGCATTTCTGCTTTGTTCTTTGCCTCTCTTCCCAGGATTTCTGGTTAAACAGTTTCTCTCTACTTCCTCTTGTTCCCAGAGTCCTAGTCTGGAGGCCTCACTGGGGACCTCACTGGAGGAGGGAGAGCCCAACAGACCAGGTTCTGCTATTTTCTGCCTCACAAGTCCAAGTCTGAGAGACAAGCAAGAGTGAGAATGAAGCAAGAGAGGAATTTGTCCTGTGGGGCCACACTGGGAAGCAGAGGACTAGCATCCTAAGCCCTGTCTTTAAGGATATTGATGTGAGCCTCAAAATTATACAGGGAAGGACTGAAAGCATGTGTGGTGCATAGTCAAGCAATCTTGGTCAAAGTGTGGTGTGGTTTCATATCAGATCAGAGCTGGTACTTCAGGGGAACTTGCCATCACTTGAGGAGGTAGGGCAGGTATGTTTCCAACATGCAATGATGTACTCCATGGAGTAGTTATGGGGTGATCTCTCCCACTCAGATGGGACTGCCTCTAAGACTGACATTCCCTGGAAACTTACAAGTATTTTAGTTACTTTCAATATCTTTATTCCTAAGGAAGAAGAAAGAGTGCTTAGGTAAATTTAGGACTAATCAATCTTATATTATGAGTTTCAAGACAGACCCTTCCTAGAAGATTAACATGTCCACAATGCAGAATTCAGCTGGAGTCTGAGTGAAAATGTAAGGTAGTAAAGTAGACAAACACAAAATGAAGGAAGAGATGCCAAGCTTGTATCCTGCTTTTATTTGCACACCAAGCATCTGCAGGTCCAAGTGAGGAGTCTGGGCTTTTCAGCAAAAGTGGCTCTCATCCCTATTACTCTTTTTCTTTTAGTTGTTCAAGTTGGTTTTCCATGCCTTGGAAAACAAGACGGGGTGGCAGCATTTGAAGTGAATGTTATTGTAATGAATTCTGAAGGCAACACCATCCTGCAGACCCCTCAGAATGCCATCTTCTTCAAAACATGTCAGCAAGGTAAGCATTGGTATGGCTCAAGGCAAGGCGCTGTGGCTTCTGGGTAGGACTTGACTCTTACAGATTTGGAAAATTATACTCGTAGAAGGGAACAGTAAGCCTGGGGTCCAGTTGGAGTTCTAAAACTGACTTTCTGTGGCCTTGATACTACTTACAATTTTAGTACTAATACCCCTTTGAAACACCCTATGTTCTTATCCCTTTTTTACACAATATCTAGAATCCTCTGGGATATCTCATCTGCGGTCATAAATTTCCCTTCTTCTCTTGTTCTAATTGATCACTGCAAGCGCCAGTCACTAGCCTCACTTGCCACTTGTCAAAGGCAACACTACCATACCCCTGTGAAAAGCTCCACACTTCTCATGCCCAAAGAGGACAGGCTGTCTCTGTCACACAAGTGAGCCTTGCCAAATCAAGGCCTTGCTCAGTACCTCTCTGCCATGCCCAGCTGCCTAATAAGCAAGAAGGCCTGGCTGCTTCTCATCCCTATGCAAGCTTTCCCACATGGAATTGAAGCTCTGGCACCTGTCAGAGCTGTCAAGATGCCGTAAAGCATCACTCCACTCTCTAAAGGTAAAGGTGGAGAATAATGTCATGCATCCTTCTACAGTATGAACTTAAGGCAGTGAAATAGGATGACAGGTAGAGACGAATGCCAAATAAAACTTGCTGCCTCTTCTTCTATAAGCTCCTTATTATTGGAAGCAGAAGTGTTACTTAAAGGTTATTGAAATCTAAGCACTTTCAAGAGAATGACGCAGAAATATATGAGTATATGACCAACCAGAACAATTGGTTCACTGGAATCAAAATGACCACTGACATCTCCCTGGCTGCAGTTCACCCAATGTGATCTTAAAGGCCTGCAGTTAAGCTTTGTTTTCACTTTGGTGCAGCTGAGTGTCCGGGCGGCTGCCGAAACGGGGGCTTCTGCAATGAAAGAAGAGTCTGCGAATGTCCAGATGGATTCTATGGGCCTCACTGTGAGAAAGGTAAAGAGAGGAAAGAGAGCCTGCATCCTAATAAACAGGAGGGCACCCAGGAGCTCTATGTAGGTCTTTAACATATTCCCTGAAATTATTTTTCTGGTTACATTATAAAGACTGGTGAAACTTTAGAAAGCCACAGAAGAGCTGTTGGGAAGTATTTTTTCTTGGAGTGGTTTTCTATTAAATTGAATATATGGTGACAAGGGCAGAGAGTTTGGGCACTGTGTCAATATGCTTTGCGGCCAGCACATATGAACACACACACACACACACACACACACACACACACACACATACACACAGAGTTATGTACATTATACTTTGCATAATTTTGTGGAAGCTCTTACATATTTTTTCCTCCGCAGAAGATAATTTTTTTAAAGGTAGTCACCACTGATTTGAAATTATCCCAGTTAAAAGTAGTTCAATTCACAATTAAGTCCACATTTGGATTCTAGAGTTATTAGCTGAGTAAAAGAAAAAAAAAAAAACAGGTATGCAGTAAAAACATCCATTTTAGAGAAATGGCTATGAAGAAAATTATGTGAAAAAAGAGATGAAGAAAATGAGTACTATTAATTATAAGATGCATAAATACCAAAAGTTTGATTGACCAGAGTAAATAAACTACTTTTGTGAAATATGAATTTTTCTTGTTTTACTAATTTGTATTTGCCTTGGAAGTGGAAGATCAAGGAAATAGGGCACAGCAAAACTATTTACAGTCTTCGAAAGACCACATCTCAGTCAAGATGACTCTGGGAAAATTTTAATGAGGTATTCAAAGTGGAACAAATGCAAAATTCTTGTTTAAGGAACTGGCTGAGAAGCTGAAAAATAGTATGATTGCTACCACAAAAACTTATTTTAATATAGCAGAATAGTGAAGAGTGATCATTTTAGAGTCAACTGCAGAACTTGAAAGTGATGCATTACTGATTTTTCAGAATGACCTTGGTCCAACATTAGGCTTGGTGTTGATCTTTTTCCTCTCCTTTAAGCCCTCTGCACACCACGATGCATGAATGGCGGACTATGTGTTACTCCTGGTTTCTGCATTTGCCCACCTGGATTCTATGGCGTCAATTGTGATAAAGGTAACAGTTTCTTTTTATGACCAAACTTCTTTTAAAATATTTGGTGAGGACCAGCCACATAGCTCAGCGGACTCCAGCACCTACTTAGGCAGAGCGCAGCGGCTGGGGCTCCATCCCAAGGCCTGCTGTGCCGGCCCTGCCCCCGGGGCTCGGTGAGACAGCGATTGAGACTGGATGTGGTGGCGCACACCTGGAATCCCAGCTCTTGGGAGGCTGAAAACAGGAGGATCAGTATGAGTCTGATCTACATAGTAAACCCCTGTAGATCTTGTAGACCCTGTCCTAAATACATAAAAATAAAAAATGAGATAAAATGTTTGGTGAAAGTATAGAGTACTTCACAAGTCATATTCTATAAGAGGTGACTGCTGCTGTACCTGACCCCCTAGCTGAGTGTGGATTAACACAGCAGAAGTGCATTTTCATTTACATAATTCCTGCTCTCGTACAGGAATATGAGTTCAGTGTGTGGGGCAGTTCTTTGCTTTGAGAAACCCAAGCAGCATATTTCTGAGCCCTGCCTTTATCTATCGAGGTCCAGCCAATAAGCACAGAGAAACTGAGTCAGACACTTCTCTAAAAAAAAAAAATCCTAGGCCTCAGAAGCTGACCCACAGAATTTCCACACCTATTCTATGACTAGAAATTAGCCTGATGGCCCTGCCTGGAGGCATCCAGAAAAATTGCTGTCCCTGACAAACAGGCATCTAGTGATGACAACTTGTGTTACAGGAGGAGAACATGGATTTTTATAAAAATAACTATCTGTGCCACTTGGAAATGTTGGTACCCCAAACCAAATAGGTGCTTGAATAAAGGCTCTAAACGGCCTGTTCCCAATTGCCTGATCTAGACTTTCACTCACTGGAGTTTTCCATACCCAGATAACATCCCTGAGATCTAGCCCAGATGCCTCTTTCTTAACATGAAGCAAATTAGCCAGATTTTTGTCTCTAGGAGAGAGGCTGAGGCAGGAGGATCATTATGAGACCAGCCCAGGACACAAAGTGAGCTCAAGATCGGCCTGAGCTGCACAGCAAGACCCTGCCTCAAAAAGATTAAAAAAAAAAAGTGGATTCAAATCTAAAATACTACTGACCCTAAGATATTACTGAATAATCCATATACTTTACAAAGTAGCTACCTATTTTGTCATTTAACATTTTTAAGTATTTTTAAAAGCTGAAAAATATCCTGCAGAACATATGAGTTTAGCGAAGTTAACCCTACATCTATAATACTAATTACATGAATGGAACATTTTTTATGACTTCACATAGTTTATGTTTATAAACTAAATTCCTTAAGAAATTTGGACGAATAACTGATATATTTGTAGATTTAAATAAACCATGAGTGAGTAATGTTTGTGTAGAGGTGATCATTGTTGGTGGGGTTTGCATAATGGAATAGCATTGCGTTGTTATTCTAATGCTATAGAGACACAAAGCTCATGGTCATTAAATGAATATTTATATTCTAGTGTTTTTATATATTATAATATTTTATCATGCGGATGAAAAATTTTCCCACTTGTAAGATCCCAGCAATTTTCATTTAATTCTTTGGAAAGTGTGTTGAAATTCTACTTGATTGCGTTAGAGATTTGAGAACATTAAAAAATATATTTTACTACCTCACCAAAAATTTGCTTTTATTATCAAGAGGGGAGGATGGAATTTCTGAAGTATGGTTTAATAGGAAGCACAGAACTAGACCTTAGCACAATATGCTACAACAGATATTAAAGAGTAATCATAGGCTCCGGAGACATCGACCTTAAACTTTAGGAAACAAGCAGTTAAGCATCAGCCAATATACCCTCAGCACCAGTGGAAGTTACTTAATGTTTCTGGCTCGTTGCACAGTAGAACTTCTATTAGTCTTTGTGTGTGTGTGTGTGTGTGTGTGTGTGTTGTTATAATAAAATACCTGAGGGCAAGTACTTTATAAGAAAGGGTTAATTAAACTCATATGTCTTGAGATACAAGATCATGGCAGCAGCATTTGCTTGGTTCTGGTGAGGGCCTTCTGGATGCATCACAGCATGGCGCATGGCAACATGGTAAGAGTGCCTGGAAGAAGGAGAAATTGCATGGCAAGACTAGAAGCAGAAAGATTCAAGGACTCAGCTTGCTCATGTTATAAAAACTTGCACTCATGAGAGCTGCTGAGGTCCCATATAACTACGGTAATCCTTTCTAATGTCAGTGGTTCCTTTCTCACGCAATGCCTCCCAGTAAGTCTCACTTGTTAGAGGTTCCGTCGTTTCTCCATGCTGCTGTGCTGCGGACTAAGCTTGTAGCATCTGGCCCTTGGGAATGCTCACAAACCATGTCCAAGCCATCGGGAAAATATGGAGAAGCTTGGGCAGGATGTTAAACTATGATACAAGTACTAAGGATGTGGCCAAGTTATATAATCTGATTTGTCAAATTCTATTACTTTCAGTTGAACTACCAGGCTTATTGTATTTTGCCCAGGGACATAGGCTAAGTGGACACTGATCCAAATACTTCCTATGTCTTCCTACTCTTGGAAGAAATAGGATAAGGAAGAAAATGGGACATAAAAAATAGTTGTCCAGCTTGATCAATACCAACAGAAGGTAGCACAGAGGAAGCCCAAAGAACTGGATCTCTGAATCCTAAATCCTGTCTCAAAATGCTACTGCGCCTCTCCACACCAAGACATTTAGTTTTGCCAAAATGAATATAGCTTTGCCTTAAGCTGTGAGACACTTATGATTTTTAAACACTAACTTTATCATTTAAGAGGCATAATATTCATGGAACATTTTGGTTGGAGTTCTTTTCCACAAGAAAAGCAAACACAGAACTTCTGGCCTTCCTTTCTGATTTTCCTACTGGAAGCTTCCTTTAGCTTTTGCTCATCTATAGCCAACTTTGGCACATTTTACATGGGACAAGAACAAACAGATAAAGTAACTGAAATTGCTAAAAATTCAAGTTCCACTTTTTTTAAAGACACATTTATTCAGTGTCATGATAAGACTATCACACTTAGCAATCAACAGCATGGGTACAAAAAAAGTCTACATTAAAACCCTTTGTTGGAGTGCTTTACACTTTCCACAGAACAGAAACTAAAATAACCTGTTATACAATTAGTCACAAATATAGTCCTTGGGGCTGGGGAGATAGCTCAGTAGAATAAGCGCTTGCCTGGTAAGTGCAAGGACCTGAGTTCAACACCCAGTTCCACAAAAAAAAAAAAAAAAAGAAAAAGAAAAAAAGAAACAAATGTAGTCCTTGAGTTTTTTGCCTGTGTGCATGAGTATTGTTTAGAACACGCCTTCTTTGTAGCAGCTAGGCCCTGCCACCACTGTGTTTGGCTGAGTTCACAAATCTGTTGTAGCCTATAGCTTCCCTGTCCCTTCTCTGGCTCTCCTCTCCTGCCAAGCTTTTTTCCTGGAAGTGTTTAAAACCATCTGCCATTGCCATAGCTACTGCTGCTGCTGGAGCCACTATAGCCACCTTGATTTCGTGGTTTGGTAAAATATTGGCCTCTACCACCATAGGCCCAGGGCTCCTGCCTCCAAAGTTTCCTCCGTTCCTGGATCCAAAATTTGAAGACTGACTGTTGTAATTGCCAAATTCATTATAGCTTCCATCACATCCATAATTGCTTCCACTGCCACTTCCAAAGCTGCCTCTGCCTCCCCAATTGTTATAGCTGTCGTAGCTGCCACTCCTGCCGTAGCCACTATCCTGGTTTCCGTAACCCTGTCTACCACTCCCGTAGGCTCTGCTTCCACCAGAGTAACCAGGGCTACTTATTCAATAACCACGATCATCACCAAATCCATTGTAGCCATCTCCGCTGCCACCATATCCATCCCCACCATGGCTGCCACCAAAGCCACCTCAATCACTGATGTTTCCTCCCTGACCCAAACTGTCATTGCCACCAAAACCACCTCCAGGACCACCACCAAAATTTCCAGAACAACTTCAACCTCTTTGGCTAGCTGAAGCATTAGCCATCTCCTGCTTCAATGGGGTTTTCCTCACTTAACAGTTGTGGCCATTCACAGTGTGGTATTTTTAAATGACGATGTGATCTACTGAATCATGGTCATCAAAGGTTACAGAGCAAAGCCCCTCTTCTTTCCACTGCCTTGGTCGGTCATAATTTCAGCCACTTCAATTTTTCCATATTGTTCAAAATAATCTTGTAGGTGGTATTCTTCAGCATCTTCTTTAATGCCACCAATGAATATATTCTTCACCATTCACTGAATACTTGCTTTGAGAATCTTCTCTTGAGACAGCTCTCTGGTTCCACCACTCTTCCGTCCACTCTGTGTGGCCTCACATTCATGGCTGCATCCACCTCCTCCACAGTGGCGGAAGTGACAAACCCAAAGCCCCTGGAACGCTTGGTGCTTGGGTCTCTCATCACCACGCAGTCTGTGAGCGCTCCCCGTCGCTCAAAATGGCTCCTCAGACTCTCATCAATTGTTTTAAAGCTCAGCCCTCTGATGAAGAGCTTCCATAGCCATTCGGGCTCCTTGGGAGCCTCTGACTTAGACATGACGGCAGTTGGAAGAGAGACTCACAATGCTTCCTCTTCAACGACCACCAGCGGACAGCGCAAGCCCCACTTTTAATTTTTTTTTAAAGGGGTATCCAACTTATCTTTAAATGCTTCATCTCTCCTATCTCCACTTCCTGTTCTCCCTCCACTTAAGGTGCCAGCAAGCTATGAAATTCCAGAAATTGACACACAGAGAAGTTTTGGGAGAGAGGTGACAAATCTATGGCACAAATGCTGTTTTTCTTTTAGGACAAAAGATTAAGTTAAAGCATGAGTTGTTTTGGTCTAGCCTAAAGCCTTAGGATTCTTACTTTAACTATAGTGTTGGCACCATGACAAATGACAAATAAGTGGGCTTGGTGTCATGCTTTGGGCACTTGTCTCTAAAAGGTTCACCGTTTCTGACTGAGGAAGAATCACAGGGTGACTATTAGTGCCAAGACAGTGTAGTTAATTGGACTCCCACTTTAATATATCTAACCGTATCCCATAGGCTCGGGTCCTGCCAAACCTCTACCTCGCAAGCATTCGTAGTCTACTATGATCACTCCTTTCCCCAAATGTCATAAAAATATATATTTCAAATCCTATCAGAGTGCCGGGGAGATAGCTTGGCGTCTAAGTGCCTGCCTGTCAAGCATGAGGTCCAAGTTCCATCCCCAGTGCTATATGCTATGCTGACCCCAGAACCAGGTGTGGTGAGGCACGCCTGTAATCCCAGTGCTGGGGAGGCTGAAACAGGAGGATTACTAGGAGTCTGAACTGTGTAGGGAGAGTCTATTAAAAAAAAATCCTGTCAGGTAAAATAAATTTCTGTTCATATGTATCTGAAAGATAGCTGCTTTCTCTTTTGTTGAATCTAGATATTTATGGTTTATTTTCCTATTATGTATTTTAAAGAAAGTTTTCTCCTTTTTTTGATATATGTACTTTTTTTAGTACTGGACATCAGACCCAAGGGCTCAAGCGTGCAAAGTAAGTGCTCTGTCATTGAGCTGGATCATCCCAGATCGTCGTCTCCTGTTTACTCCTCCTTTCGCTCCAATAAGATATTTTAAAAAACATTTTCTTAGATCTACAGCACTCTTCTCTAGGGACATAGACCTTATTTAAAAATTTAAAAGAAACTTTGTAACATTCTGCCTTTTTAAAGTTAAAAGTATTAAACTCCTAGGAGTGGGAGGGAGTGTTCAGTGACAACCATTGCATCCTACTATATTCTGAAATCGAGCAATTGCATTTGATTTTATTTTTATTTTTTATTACTTTTAATAAGAAATAACATTGAGACAGTTTCAAAACACATTAGTAGGACAGCCACAATAATTGAGCCACAATAATTGATGCAGTGTGTATTGTTGTCTTCATAGTAGTTGTTCAGAGTACAAGATGCAGACATGATGACTTTTCTAAACATCATTAGTACAAGTTGTAATTTGATTTTAAACATTATTATTATTATTATTATTATTATATTTATTTTCTAGAGAGCCCACAGGGTCTCACTACACAGATCAGACTCATAGTGATCCTCCTGTTTTGAGCCTCCCAAGCGCTGGGATTACAGGTGCGCACCACCATGCCCAGTCTCAATCTCTGTCTCAGTGTACCCTGGGGGCAAGGCTGGCACAGCATGGCAGGAATCAAACCCTGGTCTCTATGTCTGCCTAAATAGGTGCCTTAATCTGTTGAGCTGTGTGGCTGGCCCTTTGAACATTATTTTGAATAACTGAATCAACTGGTTACATCTTTTAAATTTATAAAGTGACTTTATTAAGTAAAGGGCAAGTACAAATACCTACAAAGCATCATTTACTATAAGTAAAGCTTTAAAGTTGTTTAACCTGCAATCTAATGCAATACCATGCTTGTCATTTTAACAGCAAACTGCTCGACCACTTGCTTTAATGGAGGGACATGTTTCTACCCTGGAAAATGCATTTGCCCTCCAGGGCTAGAGGGAGAACAGTGTGAAATAAGTGAGTATTATCTTCTCTTTTCTTCTTCAGAAACACTAAAACTTCATTTAACATCTTTGTTTTTTTGTTTGTTTGTTTCTCTTTTTGAGACAGGGTCTCCATAGCAGTTCAGGCTGGCCTTGAGCTCACTTTTGTAGCCCAGGCTGGTCTTGAACTCACACCAATCCTCCTGCCTCAGCCTCCCAAGTGCTGGGATTACAGGCATGTGCCACCACGCCCGGCTAACTTCTTCATTTTCCCAGAGAGAAATCCAAAGCCCAGAAAGACCAAGTAGTTTATAGAAGGCCTACACTCTTACCAGTGCAAACCAGACCTCCAAGCCAGCTGTGATTCATTCACCTGCCCACAGGAGAGGGATTTTCTCTTGCTCCCACTGCCAGTTATGCTGAAATAAATGAGCCTAATAACCCACCCAAAAGATAGACCCAAGAAATGGAAGAGAAAAGGTTCTCATCAATAAAAATTAAGCACAAATTAGCAGCCATTGGTGAATCTTACAGATATGTTAAATGAAAGGATGCAAAAAAAAAAAAAAAAAAAGATGCGTGCTTCCATATTTTTGAAATTCAAGAATAGTCAAAACTAATGGGTAACAATGGAAATAGGAATCAGAGTTGGGGCCACAAAGGAGCTTCATGGAGTGCTAAAAGTGTTCTATGTCTTGATTGGTGAAGCGTCACAAGAGTGTTTACATTGGCCGGTGAGATAGCTCAGTGGTCTAAAGCAGCTGCTTAGGCAAGCTCAGGCAACCACAGGGACCATGGTTCTATCCCCGGTACCACATGCTGTGCCAGCTCCACCCGCAGGGCAGGCTGAGCCAGCCATAATAATTTTTTTTTAAAAAAAGAGTGTTTATGTTAAAGAAAAATAGTTGAGCTGTAAACTTAAGTTAGATACACCTCTGCCTTCACTGTTTGTTTCTCAGGCAGTCATTATTTAGGGAATCAGTAGAAGAGCTTATCCCAGCCTTGCCACCGACCAGACTTCAGCAAGTCGCTTGATCTCCCTATTAAATTCAGAAATGAAACAACCCATCTATTATCCTGCTTTATGATCTAGAAGGCAGCAGAAAAACATGTGTGCAGGAAGGAGTGAAAGGAAAAGGCGTGTGACCTGCAGGGTCCATGCTCTGCCTTTCTGCTGTGTGTTGCGAGAAGGCAGTGAGCATCCCCACTTCCGCTGTCTCCTATCTGTAAGGTACCACTGAGTGGTACAGCTGTGATGCCCCAGGTTCCAGTGGTTTTGGAATTGCACAATACCAAATCCCTATTTTAATTTTCAACCCTTAATTTATTTGTGAGTTTTTATACTTTAATGAGTCCTAGGAGATGAAGTAACCTTTTTTTTTTTACAGAGTTCAAATAGAATACCTCTGAAATTTCCACAGAGCATGTCATTAATTGGCAGGATGTGGCTTCTGTTCTTATTAATTACCCTTCCTGATAAAGATATCTCTGAACTGACTCCCTTCAATTTTCTCTTCACCTTCACCCCCAGGCATTGTACTCTTAGTTTGTGTTTACAAGTCTTTGCCCATGGGTTCATTTCGTGTATGGAAGCCTCTTCATCATGCCTGGGTTTGTGAACTTTCCATTGACAGAGGCAATGATTTTCATTCTCATTTATTGTTGTTTTTTTTTTCTAGCTGTACCAAAAATGTAAGATTTTGAAAACTCCTGATTGATCACAAGTTTTATTCAAATCCTTTTAAGGATGTTTCCTGTTTTTGTGATAGGAACCACATTACCAGTAAAAACTGCACTTGGGCCTTGAGTTGAAAAATGCTTCTAAAAACACACAGATGAAAAATATAGTTGAACCATTTATATTAAGGTATAGTCCACATATCATCAAATTCAACATTGAATATACCATCAAGTGCATTTGCAAAACTGTGCAGTCTTCACATCGCCTCTGTCAAATTTCAGAATATTTTATCACTCTAAGAAAAGCCCATACCAATTAGCATCTGTCCCATAGTCCTCTCCTCCCAGATCCTTGTTACCACAAGCCTCCTGGCTGAGTCTTGACTTACCTATTCTGACCACTTCACGTAAACAGAAACATACAATATATAGCATTCTGGGTCTGGCTTTATTCATTTTGGTTTGTTCTATTTTTAGGGTTCACATAGGATGCAGCATATACCAGTACATCTTTC
Organism: Capromys pilorides; assembly: GCA_004027915.1. Taxonomy (NCBI): domain Eukaryota; kingdom Metazoa; phylum Chordata; class Mammalia; order Rodentia; family Capromyidae; genus Capromys; species Capromys pilorides. The sequence goes on from PVKN010022370.1 coordinate 13,626, forward strand.
CTTTTTATTGCTGAATAATATTCAATCATGTAGACATGATGCATTTTGTTTGTTAATTCATCAGCTGATGGGTGTTCGGGTTGTTTCTACAGCATGGTTATGAATACTGTCTGAATGTTTATATGCACATTGTGTGTGTGTGTGTGTGTGTGTACTTGGATATACACACCAACAAGCAGAACTGCTGGATCATATAATTTTTGAGAAATTGCTGGATTATTTTCAAAAGTGACAGTACCATTTCACATTCCCATCAGCAATATGTGATAATTTCAACTTCTCCACATCACTCTAATACTCATTATTCTTTTTAACAATGAGCTATGTTTCTGGCACCATTTATTTTCATTTCTTGTGCTTCTGGCCAGGAATGATACATTCTCAAATTTTTTCTAACTTGATTATGAGATATGCTTATAGTTAACAAAACCATGGTTGGAGATTATCTAGAGAGTTGGATGTACAGTTCAACATTTGGGAGTCAGAAACTTCCCAAAAAATCCTTAATGAATTCCTCATTTTAAATGACCACATAAATAACTTATGCCAGAGGCTGGCCAGATAGCTCAGCAGACCAATGCACCTGCTTAGGCAGAGCACAGTGGCTGGAGTTCAATCCCCAGCGTGCCGTTCTGTCCCCATCCCTAGGGTGTGCTGAAATGGCGATTGAGACTGGGTGGTAGTACATGCCTGTAATCCCAGCTTTGAGAGGCTAAAAGCAGGAGGATCACTATGAGTCTGATCTATGTAGTGAGATCCTATAGACCTTGTACCAAAAACAAATAAAAAAGTTCTAAATTACTTATGTTGTATTGTAAATAAAATTTTACAATAAAATGTTCTCTGTAAAATAGAATATTGGAGAAAACATTTAATAATTACCTAAGACCAGGAATGATGATAGTGGGTGCTTGTAAACCTGTTGATATATATTTTTAAAATTTTTATTTTGAAAAGGATAAAAAAATTTTTTTGTAATCCCAGCATTTGGGAGGCTGAGGCAGGAGGATCGGTGCAAGTTCAAGACCAACCTGGGCTACAAAAGTTAGCTCAAGGCCAGCCTGAACTGCATAATGAGACTCTGTCTCAAAAAACAAAAAGAAAGACAAAAATAAATAGTTTTTTGTGGTACTAGGGATGGATAAAAATAACTTTTAGAACACTAGAAATGATACAGAATTTCAAAAAACAAGATGGGAATTCAGTAATGATTGCTATATTGCATATTATCTTTGAAGTAGTTCAGATTATCAGATATAAGCTTGTAATATTGGTCAAAAATTTTAAGCATTAACCATTCCTCTCAATAAATAGGAATGAGTAATACACTTATCTTAGCTATCTTCTATGCATATATAATTTTTCCCTTCCTGTTTTCTTTCTTCTCTCCTTTCCCTCATCCCAGTTGTTCTTTCCCTTTGAGCAATTTCTTTCCCTTTCACAATATCTATTTTACCTTTCAGATTTTATTTACTTTTTAGATTCTTATACTACAGAGACAATGTGATGTTTATGCATGCAAGTCTGATTTATTTCACTTATGAGTATGGTCTCCAG
>PVKN010022371.1:0-15184 GCA_004027915.1 Capromys pilorides
CCCTTTTCATTCCTTATTGCTTGAATTTGAGTCCTTTCTTTTCTTTTTTTTTATGAGGATAGGTAGAGGCTTATCAATTTTATTTACTCTTTCAAACAACCAGCTTTTTTGATTCATTAATTCTTTGTGTTGTTTTCTTTGTCTCAATTGAGTTAATTTCTGTTCTAATCTTTATAATTTCCTCCCGTCTTTGGGCTCTGGGTTTCATTTGCTCTTCCTTTTCTAATAAGTTTAAGTGCTGCAAGAGAGTATTTATTTGTTCTCATTCTGTTTTCTTAGTGTGTGAATTCAGGACTATAAATTTCCCTCTAAGAACTGCTTTTCTTGCTCCCACAAATTTCAGTAGGTTTTGTTTGTATTTTCATTAAAGTGTAAATATTGTTTAATTTCATCTGCAACCCAGTGGATGCTGAGAAGGGAGTTGTTTAATTTCCATGTATTTCTGAGGTTCTTGTGATTTGTTTTGTCATTCATTTCCAGTTTCATTGCATTCTGGTCAGACTATATGCATGGGATAATTTCTGTTTTCTTGCATATACTTAACATGGTCTATGCATTAGTATGTGATCCATTTTGGAAAATGTCCCATGTGCAGCTCAAAAATGTGTATTCAGAAGTATTTGGGTGGAACACTGTATGTTCACGACGTCCAGTTGTCCCAAGGTCTGGTTCCATTCTGTTACTTCTTTCTAATTTCCTTGTCTCCTTGGCTTATCTTTTGGGATAAAGGTGTATTAAGGTCTCCTTTTAAGACTATGGTGTTGGATATAAGATATTTCCTGTTCATTAAGATTTGTGTTATATAATGTGGTGCTACCCTGTTGGGTTCTTATGTATTTATGAGTGTTACCTTTTCATCTTGAATTTTTCCCCTAACCACTATGTACTGTCCTTCTTTACTTTGTTTGAACAACATGAGATTAATAGAAGTCAATGAGTTAGAAGGAGTCAATACAAATAATATAAAAAGAGTATGGACAGAAGTAATAGCAGCAAACTTCGTTTGAAGTTTACAGTGTCTGCAAACAGAATTGCTACCCCTGATTTTTTTTTGAGGTGCTGGGGCATGTAGTACTGTTTTCCATCTTTTCACTTTTAGCCTATGAGTTCCCTTATGAGTTAAGTGTGTTTCTTGTATACAGCATATTGTTGTATTTTGTTTCCTTATACCCTCTCCCAGTGTTTCTTTTAATTGGAGAATTGAGTCCATGTGCATTTATGGTTGTGATTGAAATATATTCTCTTATGATGGACATGTCTTTTACTTACCGCTGTTTACTCCTTTTTGTCCTGTTTAATTGGGGACTCTATTGGTGTGTTCTTTCTGTTCTCATTTGCAGAGATTAGGTCATTCTGATCTCCCTGTAAAATACTGTTTTAGCTGTCTGTGTAGGATTGGCTTTGACATCATGAAACTCTGTACTTGTTCCTTGTCATGGAAATATTTCACTCTTCCTTCTTACTTGAAAAAGAGTTTGTCAGGGTTTATCAGTCTGGGCTGGAATTCGCTTTCTTGGAGGATTTCAAGCACTCTGATCTATGCTTTTCTTGACGTCATGGTTTTTGAAGAGAAATGTGTCGTTATTCTGATGGGTTTTCCTTTAAATGTGATCAGTTTCTTTTCCCTAGTAGCTTTTAGTATATCATTCTTCTGCTGAATTTCTGGGATCTTCAGTATTATATGTCCGTGTGTGTTTTTAGTCAGGTTGATGTTATTTGGAGTATGCTTCAGTTAACTGAATGTTCAATTGCTTTCTCATATTTGGGAAGTTTTCTGCTATTACTTCTGTCCATACTCTTTTTATATTATTTGTATTGACTCCTTCTAACTCATTGATTCCTATTAATCTCACGTTGTTCATTTTTGCATATTGCAGATGTGGAATAACTTTTTCCTGCATCCTGGTTATTTTTATGATATTCTTTCTTAGCTCTTCTCTAACTCTGACTGTGTCTTCAAGATCTGAAATCCTATCTTCACTTTCATTCATACGGTGTTGCCAGCTTGTGATTGAGATTTTATTTTCCTTTATATCTCTTTCAACCTGTTTCATGCAATCTATCTTTCCTATATTGCTCATTCAAGGATGCCATCATTTTTCTAATCTCCTCTGCCTTTTTATCAATGTCTTCTTCAGAGACATCTATTAAGTCTTTCATTATAGTTATCCTTTATTTCTCTGCTTCAGAGGTTGTTTCTGCTGTCATTTTCCCTGTACCTTTCTGCAGTCGTTCTTTTGCTTCAGACACTATTAACTTAGAAATGATTTATTTTACTTCCGAGGCTATTTCTAATTGCCTCTATGATTTTCTGCATCTGCTTTTTTACTTCAGGCTCTCATAATTCAAAGATTTCTTTTTTAACTTCAGAGGTTATCTCCAATCCAAGTCGCTCTATAGTTTTCTGAATCTGTTTGTTTACTTCAAATGCTACTAATTCAGAGATTTTGGCTGCATGATTCCTATTTTCTTCTACGATAGTGTCTTCTTTATTTGTTACAGGTGGGCTTGGAACCTGAGTTTGCATCTTACTTCTTGTCTGTATCTTTCCGTACAGCAGTGACTTTTGGTGCTGACCTGCTTACCTGTGGGTTGGTCGGCAGTCCAGGCTGTTTGGTTGGCTGAGCTGCTTTTGGGCTGGGGGAGGGGGTCTCACTCACGCCGTGGGATTCGCTGCTGGCTAGGCTGTGCTACCAATGGGCCTGAGGAGGTCTGACTCCTGCAGTGGGCCTGTCTTCTGGATAGGCTGCACTTCTGGTAGGATGGAGAAAGTCTGACTCACAGGTGGGCCTGGCTGCTGGATAGTCTTCACTTCCAGCGGGTGTGCTGAGCCTGGCTCCTGCATAGGCTGTGCTGCCAGCGAGCCTGGGGAGGAGGTATCTCGTTATTCCATTCTTCTCTAATTTTTTTTATAATTTTTATCGTTTTAAGCTCTAAATCAATTTAGAAGAATTTATTAGTTCTTTCATTATAGTTATCCTTTCATTTTTACTTCAGAGACTATTTCTCATCTGATTTCCTGTCTACCTTTCTGTAGTTGTTTCTTTACTTTATGTGCAATTAATTCAGATATTTCTTTTTTTATTCCTGTAATTGTTGCTTCTCTGATTACCTGTATGCCTTTCAACAGTTGTTTTCCTGCTTCAGACACTATTAATTCAGAGATTTCATCTGTGTGATTCCAACTTTCTTCAATGTTAGTGTCTCCTCCACTTGCTGTGTGTGGGCTGAGGGCCTGAGATTGCCTTTTGCTCCTTCTCTTTGTCATTTTGTATACTGTTGTCCTCTGACCATTGGTGTTGAGCTTTGGTACAGTTACACATTTAGCACCTACCAAAAATTTTCTCCATGAGAGACTATATAGTTAAGTCAGTTAGAGTTTTGTGTTTACAGAGCTACTGTAGAAAAACTAATAGTGGGCAGTGACATTTAACAGTTGGCAAATGTTGGTAACTAGTGAGTTTGTGCTTTGTATAATAAGAGCAAACATTATGTTTGTGTAGCTAAGTAGATATCAAATTGGAAATTTGTATTTAATTTACTTCCCCTGAGTTCTCTCTAATGACCTCCTCTTGATGTATCCAGGGCCTTTTAGGTCTACCAGTTCACCCCGTTACTTGTTCTACCGTCTGTATAGCAAGAGAACAAGAGAGAAGACACTCTCATAGATGTAAATCTAGCAGAGTTCCTCAGCTTACTGGGTCTGTACCTACCAACTTTGAACGCTTCCAGATGTCCACAGCTTGGGTCTGGATTCTGTGCTCAACCTTATCTTGTTATGGATCGTGGGACTGAATTCCTCACCTAAGCCAGGCCTATGCTGTGTCTGTATTGCCCGGAAATATGGAGCAAAAGTTCACACACACATCGGGCCTTGTCTAAGCCTGGAGGGTTGATACTGGTCTGGTTTTGGAGTAAAGGCTTCACTCACATGCAGCCACCAGGTGTGTATTTGTTCTGGAGGAAAGGTTCTGGCCTGGTTCCGGAGTAAAGGACCAATTTTTTTTAATCTCCACTACACTGAACTATCTAAATGCAGAATACAATCCACAGGTTATCCGTGTGTTCTATGCATTGGAGTAGTTCATGGAGAGACTGAAAAACACACACAGAGACAGCCTGTGAGAGGAAAGAGTTATTAGGGCAATGAAGAGAAAGGAAAGGACAGGAGTTACTTGCAAATTTCTGTGGTCCACAAGTAGGAGGCATATGTCCAATAACCTTGGTTTGCTTACATTTCTCTTGATGCTCAGACAAAATATATGATAACTAAATTTAGGAAGAAAAGTTTTATTCAGCTCCAAGTATATGACAATATCAGTCCATGACTGGTTGTCTTCAGGTGAATGTTGGACATGACAGAGGGCAGCAGTTTATGATTTGGAAAAACAGCAACTCAGCAAGAGCAAATGGAAGGAACAGACAATAAGAAGCCTCGTTCCCTCCCTTATATTATATGCAGGCTACCTGCCCTAGGGGCCTGAAGCACTCACACCCATAATGCCAGCATTGGTCCATGAATTAATTACAAATACTAGAGGCTTGCCCATGAACGCATGTGGGTTTGGAGGACATCTACACACAAACAGTAGCAGATTGCATGGCAAAAGCTTATGAGAGGTGCAAACTCCAACACAACATGAACTGGCCAAATCCCACATCCCTGATGCGTAGTGATCAAGTACCATGAGGCAAATCTCAAGTGAGTGAGCAGTGCACAACAGTGCCCCCTGAGAGGTCATTTGGAAACATGAGCAACAGCACTACTGACCAATCGACAGGAGGCGTGCAGACCCATGGGATGGGTGCTTCACTTAGAAAGACCCCTGAATGATGCAAATTCTGTGACAGTATCGCTCAGTGAGTCCCTGAGTGGGTTGTTCTTCATCACAGTGTCCACTATTTAACTTTCCCCTGGAAATTCTGTTCTCTGCGCACAGTGCTCCCTTGACTTAGCAAGTACTGGAAATGCAACAGGGCCATTTTAGGAGGGGATGTGGTGCCGAGTTTTCCCCAAAGTTACACATTCCTCAAAAATAATTGCATACCAATGTAAACTGAAGAAGGGCACAGTCAGCGAAAACGTATCCATTCAATCCACTGAAGAGTTTGTCTTTGTCAACAGGGGAAAAAAGCAGATTATGGGGACGGAATAAAATAAACAAGTTGTCGGTGAGGCTGAGCCAATGAATGAACAAATGCATATAAATGCAGCTGAAAAGGTTAATCCTAGCAGTAAATCTGAGTTCTGCAGAGGAGGAGGGTTCACTCCATGCTCCACTCATGAAGAGCAGAGAGACAATGAAGTGCTTCTCCAAGCCACCACACAGAGATATCCTCCAGAGAGATGGGGAGAACACAATTGTATGGACACTGTAGGTCAGCTCGAGTACCTCAGAAAGGCAGATGCAGCTGTCAGGGATGTGTCTAGGGCCTGAAATGCATTCTCTTCTTTGAGACCTGCCTTCACCAATCGGTGGAGGGTACTTTGCCCTACTTGCATAAAAACCCTGCATTGACAGTTCAGCTCAGCTCAGCAAGCAGTGCCTGGGTCAGTTCCGAGAGCCACATGCTGTACCCAAGGCTGTTGATTGCTGCTGCTGCTGCTGCTGCTGCTGCTGCTGCTGCTGCTGCTGCTGCTGCTGTGGCCCATCAGTGCCCAAAGCCCTAGTTGTTACAGCCACTGCTGGCTGCAACTGGTCAATGAGAGTCAGCTCTGCCAGTTGTCAACCTCTCTCGCCAGATCTCTGTCATTGCTCTTATTTGGCTACTGGTGTCTGCGGCTCTCCTTGGCTAATAGACACAAGTGGTTATACATATTTTTTAGAAAAAGAACTCTGTACACTGTTGTTTGGGTAAGGATCCTAAGCAAATTTACAAGATGGTGAAGGCAAGCTTTATTTGATAAATACCTGACATGTAGGATGAGACAAGACCAGTGCACATAAAAGATCATGCTTAATGTACCTCTGAAGTGAGAGGCCAGTGGTACTCAAATAGCTGCATCAGGCCTGAAATTGGACCAAATTTGATTGATTGAACAATAAATTGATTGGTTGAAATTGATTGAAAAATCTGCTGATTGATTGAAATTGAGGTCTATGATTGATACATAGACCTCATACATATCATTGATCTGATACCCAGTATCAGAATTAGTCCAGCAATTGCTATGAATTCAATCTGCCAATTTGTCCATATTCAGCCTGTGCTTAGTCCAAGTTGAGGTCGGCTACTTGGTTCTAGTTAGTTCACTCTTAAGTCCCTGGTCTTAGGACAAGAACTGGTCACAACTCAGTTTTACTGATAAGTTTCAATTCAAAATTAATGGGTCATAGTACATACCTCCTGAACTGGTGAAGGCCATCCACAATCATTGCCAGTGTCATAGTGGCAACTCAAGTTTATGTCGCAGAATAAAGCAAGGCTGAATTTAATGTTGCCACATCTCTAAAAGAATGGCTCAGGCAACACTGTGCAAAATGCAGGAGGACTTATTGAGGACAAGGGAAAATATCTAGAGCCCTCTCTGACGCTTTCCATACTACAGGTGATTTCCTGATCACTTCTTCAGCTATGGTGGTAGCATCTGGGTTGGTGGGAGTAGGAGAGTTGCACTGTGGGGAACAGTCAAACTGGACCTTCTCTCATGTTGATTCAGAGAATAGCTACGCAGTAAGCTTATAGTTAGTTGACATTAGAAAATGGACACGGCTGGCACAGCCCAATCTGGGGAGGCCAGAGAGAGGGTAAACAAATGGATAAAAAGAGGAGCAGTAGGACAGCTGTTGACCACCCCCTTCTCTGGACGTCACAGAAGAAATGAGAGTCATGGTCTTCTATCTCTGACTGTTCTCTGCCCCAGCAGTGGGTACCTTACGAAGCAACATTGTCAGTGGACACACCATGGAGTCTGTATGGTAGCCTGGTGAACTATACTACCCTGACACTGTGTCCTCTGTACCCTTTATGGAAATTTAGAATGGATATATTCCTGAGGATGTAGAATTCCCTCAGGAAGTGAGATCTGTAGCTCCCCCCTGCCCTGTCAATCCCACCCTGACCTGAGGTATTAGTTTCCCTCACAGAGCTCTATATAATTCCTGACTCATTATGCTTCTCCTTGACTTTCTCTGTGGTCTCTTTACCGGTATCATCTGTTAGTTTATTATCTTCCCTGTTTTTTTCTGTTTCTCTTTGCATTCAATCTTCTTATGGAACTATCTCTTGCTGTTTTGAAGCTGGAAAGATTTCCATATCCCTTCATGACTTTATGCCCTCTACTTCTTTGCTGACCTCTTGCATCCTCTGTATATGGCTTGTACATGTCTGTCCTTGCCCATATCTCGCTTTCTGTCTTCTGCCGCTAGTGGCTGTGTTTCTTCCACTCCTTCGTTGCCCTCACTTTTCCAGTGTGGTAGGAATGTTCCTCCTGGCCATTGTGGTGCTGAACTTCTTGTCTCTCTATAGCTGTCTCCACAGGCCCAGGAATGAGCAACCTTTCACGTGGCTCATTCTGCTCAGTGGCATGATGGTGAGTAAGGTGAGAAGAAAGCAATGTATGGGCATTATTTGAGCCAGAGTCTGCCAATGAATTATCTTTTCTTACTCAGCAGGAGGATGACATGAAGCCCACAACACCACTTCCCACAGACAAGCAGTTGAACTCTGCTGGTTGGCACTGCAGAAGAGTATGCATATGTGTGCACAAGCTATACATGAATGCATGTGCATCTGTGAACGTACGCTGTTCTAAAGTGTATTCATTTATGCTAGGAGATTCTTCACTCTGATTTTGAATTGTTTTAAGTCTTTCACTTCTGACTGTCCACCGTGTTTCAACTCATTAATTTCTTATTGGCATATATTTGCAATAGAAGTAATTATATTTGTTTTGTGAAAGAGGACCTGTGAGTGAGTGTGTGTGTATGTGTGTGTGTGTGTGTGTATGTAATGTTGTATCCTTTTCCCCCGTTCTCTCCCCTTATCCTGCTCTCCTTTCCCATCTCTCTATACTCTACCATCTCTCATTTCTTTTCAGCCTGTACTTCGTGTTTCAGGTGTACCCTTTCTGTTTTTAACTCATTGAATTAATTTTTGAAAATAAAAATTTTGGAATTTTTATATTCCTTACACAGGAATGGCTCATTGTGCATTTGGCATGCTCCTGCTCTGTTTCTAGTTGCCTAACACACGTTGGGAAAGACAGTTATTGCTCTTCAAACTTTCAGCTCTACTTTTAATCACTGATGCTGCCTATAGCACAGCTTTTCTCATCTATTCTTTTCCTCTTGGCTCCATTTCTCTGAGCTGACAGAGCTCTTGGCCAGAGGTCATATGGACCACTGTGGTATCTTCAGCTACCTTAACTGCTACAATGAGCTGAAAGTGGTTAAACCCTAGATTCTCACTATTTCAGGTGAAGTTGTGAGATGAGAAACCTATGCTTCAGCGGCCCTGTTCCATGATGTGTCACTGCAGCCATTCTGATCTCCACAACTTGAGTCACTGAAACTATCCCTTGGCAGCTATTCTCCGTGGTAAATAGGGCAAGTATATTGGTATTCTCATGTAGCAGATCTCCCTGTCAATAAAGGATATCACATCTTAAAATGAATAGCACCTTCACACATATGTAAAGTACACTTTCAGATTTAATAAAACAAAGCAAGAGTCCAGGCTTGGTGGTGCATGCCTATTATCCCAGCACTTTGGAGGCTGGGGCAGGAGGATTAGTGAGAATTTGAGACCACTGTGATCTGCAAAAGAGAGCTCAAGGCGGGCCTGATCTTCAAAGTGAGACCCTGTCTCAAAAAGACAAAAAAAAAAAAAAAAAAAAAAAAGAAGCAAGAAAGGCACATATTATCTCAATATGTTGGTAGTAAAGAAGATGCAAACATAATCTAAGAGCTCTTCAGGTTAGATGCAGCCTAAGGATAAGGACAGAGTTCAAAGGTGGTGTTGGACTTTTGGGCTCAAGATCATCCATGTTTAGATGCTCTCGATGGTTCTCTTTATCCACACTTTGAATTTGAAGACGTTGCTGCAGACACCTGGAAATTTAGTTGGTCCACATGGAATGAGATCCCAGGACACAACACCATACAGAAACCAATGGCAGCACAAGGGTGCTACAGAGTCTCCCTGTTGAGGGAAGAGGATTGCAAGTTAGGGATGGTAGAAAACGGAAGAGAGGAAAACACACAGAGAAAAAGCCAGGAGCACAAAGAGGCAAAACAGAGTGCAAGAGCAGGCCAAAAGGACACAGTGTGGGAGTGGGAGCACAGCAGTGTGAGCCTAAGGCAGAAGCAGTGCTGACAGAACCAGCAGGCCCCAGACACACATGGATGCAGGAAGCAGAAGTCATGGGGACACAAACTGAGACCCTGGTGATTTCCCAAGTCAGTGAAGGCACAGAGACCCGAGGGCCCACCTGGAGGGCTATGCTCTTAAAACTCAAGCCACAACAGTGTAGGCAAACAAGGACAGTCCTACCTCTCAAATACCAGCTCTCCCTCCCACACCTTCGAAAGGTCCTCTGAGGAGCTTCACCCTTGCCTGCCTCACCTTTTCCAGTTGTGGCTGAAGTGGATTGGGAAGGGCAGATGGGAGAGAACTTGTGGCTCAGGGACCACTAGATGTGAAGGTGGGGCTGTCCATGGCATTAGGGCTGGCATCCTGAATGTAGTAACTGCTCTGTACTTCCAACTGTGCTTCAACTCCCAGGAACCGCCAGCTGTCACTCTCGTGTTTTTCTCCCCATCCCTGGTCACTCAACACCATGGCTTTGTATGCCTCTGACAGATCCTTATTTTTTTTCTGGTCCTCCTTGCCTTTCTCTGTGGCCCCTTTACCTTTTATCATCTGTTAGTTTCTTATCTTCCCAGCTTTTTTCTGTTTCTCTTTGTACCCAGTCTTCTTATGGAACTATCTCTTGCTCTTTTGAAGCTTGACAGATTCGCACATTCCTTCATGACTTTATGCCCTCTATAGGATTTGCACCCCTTTCCCATTCTAAATACCTTCCTCCCTGACCTAGCCTCTTACATCACAAATGTCCTGGATGCCACTACCAACAGCACATAACACAGTGCAGGGATACAAATGCTGATACAGTGCTCTGCATTTCTTCTGAGGTCGCACTTGCAGAAACACGCACTGCTGTTCTTCATGGAATTTGCCTACAAGAAAGACAAAGATCAGAAACAGTCCTGTGCAGAGGCCGATATGGGTCCCAGTGAGACCAGAGAAAGGAACACTAATACTCACCATCCAAAGGCTGACCCCAGCCTGATGATGAACATGGAGTTCCAGTTTTGGAACATTCGGAAGTGATGGAAATGTTCTGGACTGTATCTGACTCCACAGCAGGTCTTCTCAACTTGATGAACATGATGTTATTTCCACTCCAAGCTGTGTGATAGTTTGAGTGCTGCACAGAGAAAACAGCCCTCAGTCATCTATACACCTGGTTCAACCAGTTGGGAAAGTCTTTGCAGGCCCAGCCTAACAGTATAAGAACTGAGGGTGATGTGACAGTCAGTACCATAATAAATCCTTCCTAGAAGCCCAAACTCACATCCAGTCCCAATTCCAATACTAGCCCCATATCCAACTCATTCGTAACATCATTCTCATCCCCATCTCCATTCCCAATATCCACAATGACCAGACACATCCATGGTGCCAGCTTCATAACCCTGGACCCCATCCAAATCCCATGCCATTTCCCACTCCTAACTCCACCTCATATTCCAAATATTAGGCTTGAAAAAGGAGAAGCACTAGCTAACGTGTAAACAAAGGAACCCCCTAATGCAGCAAAATCAAGATAAATAATACTTCAATATAATGTCTTTAGAATCCAATATTAATGCAGTAAATCTGCCATGAGCAAAACAACAGAAATTTAAGTGGAGACCTTACTTGAACAGAAAATTTGGGATAACACTGAGTTACAGGATGTTACAGCACAGGTATTCCTATGTCCTGAGTCCTCACTGACATTGAAGGGCTAGGGCCAAACTATTTATCATCTTCATAGCCCTTCTTTTGCTCTAATTTTGGTGTGTAAACTTTTATTCTTAGCCTCCAGAAGAGAAGCTTAGTGATATTCTATAACATAGGCACTTGAGCTTAACATCACTGTCTTTTGGAATATTAAACATCTTACACTTAACTTGAAATGTGTATTTTCCATCAGTCATTGACATTCTAATAAATCCCTATAGAATGTTATAAATGCCATTACACACTTTTTATACAGAGATTTAGAAATCTAAGCACATATGAAATTGTAGCCATTCAATCCTATCTCATTTTTCCTTGTCTCTTACTCTCTTTTAATACTCTTTTTTGTTTTCTTGTAAAACAACAATTTACTTGAGATGGAGTATAGTAATGCCTGAAATTACATTAGAGGCAGCAAAGATAGAATGAGGAAGACACAAAGATCAATGAAGAGTTTGGTAGTTATGGAGTGCTTTCCACCTGCTACTTAGTGGCATCTATTGAATTATACCTGGAGAAATTAGAGTCTGTTAAAAAATACCCAGAAAAGGGCCCTCATGGCTGAAAAGAAAAAGATCGACAGCAGCCAACACTGTGAAACAATGCAATGAAAATAAGGTGTGTTTCAAGTTACAGTCTTAAGGACTATTGGCCTACATATAGACCTATTTTCTCTTAATTCAATGAGAAGAAAGACTTTTACTAATTGTGTTTAGAAAGATATCATGTCTGCATTTGTATTCAGAACAACTACTATAAATTCAACAATATGCAATGTATTAATTATTGCAACTCTTGAACTCCACTGCTTTGAAACCATTACATTGCGATTGTATCTCTTTTCTCATTAAAATGAATAGAAAATAAATTAAATGTAAAAATATAGATTTTGAGCGGATTCCTTTTTTATTTTTAGTTTTGACTTTACCTATTTAATGATGAACAAAACAATGAGCCACTGTCATTTTCACAGCACACATGGGGATAAGATAGTTCTCCTTGTCCAGCAAGTGAAATGACCACACACTTGAGTCACATAAGTTCACTTGGTCAGTTGGGAACCCGGTCACTTCCTTGGCTCCAGACCTTTCTCTCAGTTGTCTCGTCTGCTCAAGGGGATACACACAGGTCCACAAAGGGGACCCAGATCTGGGCATCTGTGGCAGTCTATGCTGAGGAAAGGAGACAGTCTGATAACCTCCATGGCACTTTGACACACCTCAGTCATGTGGAAGCAAAATGTCCAAGCAGAGCCACACTGGGAAACCCAGTGAGGAGGAGGGAGGTGATCACTCATTGTCCTAGTCTGTCTACTGATCTGTCACAAAATATCCAAGGCTGAGTGACTTGTGAAGACTGGTGTTTATTTAACTCACAGTTCTGGAGACCAACTGAGAGAAGCCCATTTTCAGGTGAGTCTTAGTGACTTTTTACTTGTTGGTGGGACAATAACTGACACTCAAAACAAAGGAAGGAAAGATTTATTTATGTGACAGTTACTGGTGGTTTCAGCCCATATTTGGCCAGTTCCAAGGTTGAGTGGCACACGGCAGAGAGCATCAGTTCATGGTGGTGGAACAACAACAAAATGGTGACAGTAGCAATCAAACAATCCGGGCAGCAGAGCAACAGCGTCAGTCTCTCTCTGTCTCTCTTTTTATTACATTCGGGCTCTCTGCCTCAGCCTATCCACCTCAGGCTACACCCATAAACCCAGAATTACTCAGACTCATAGTCCCATCAGTACTAAAGCATATAATCCCAGTGGATCATGAATAAAGTCTCAAGCTCTAGAAGTCCCCACTCCATGACTGCATGAGGCTTTGAGGGGACAAGTAGACACAAATTGTAATGAGGTGTTCATTATGGGTGTGTGTGTGTGTGTGTGTGTGTGTGTGTGTGTGTGTGTGTGACAGGGACCACATGGTGAGACAGAAAGATGAGGTTTAGAAGAGCTGATTTTGTTCATTTTTTAAATTAATTTTTGCAGTATTACTGGCAGAACCCAGGGTCTTCCCATTGAGTTGCAGCCCAATTACTTACATTTTTTTTCTGTTGAGACAGGGTCTTGTTGAGGCACTAGGTTTCCTAGGCTGGACTGCCACTTGAAGTCTCCATGCCTCCACATCCAAGAGTGTTGATATTGTTGCTATGGAACCTTATGCCCAGCGGAAGTCTGTGTCTTATAAGAATACACTTTCAGGCCGAGCACATTGAGTCTTGTTTGAACCATTTTAATTTGCTTCCCTGTGGCCTTGTACTGGGCTTTTCTTTTAAAGATTCAAACAGCTCCTAATGTAAACATGCTGGGACCAAGGACCTAGCGCAGGACTTCTGAGGACACACCAGATCAGATGGTCGTGTTCCCAATACTTGTCATAGCCATCCAGATGATGTCTCACAAGAGAAGCTCGTGACCTCCATCCGGATATCAAGTCCCTGATGTACAACAAGACATGTTCCATGCCCATCCTTCTACTTTCACCCTCTGACTGCAGACTTGGAACTGAAAGCTTAATATTTACTGAGATGTGGCCCATGGGTGAGAGCTGCAACTGCTGCAGTCTGCCCTGCAATTGGCCTTCCATTCCTGCACACCATGATCTAACTTGCAGTTTGATCCAGCTAGCTGATGACACTCACAGGCATGATCCATGTGTTCTCTGTAAATCAAGGCTTGCTTAGCTTTGTTTGCTTTACTCTGGTCCTCGTAATCAAATTGAGCCTTTTGCACTTTCCAGGCAAGCACTGCCCTGCTGTGCTTCACACCAGGTTCATAATGTGTGTTGTGTCAATGCTCAATGAGTGACCAAAATTGAAAATATAGCCTCTGTGTCCTTCAATCTATAGGCACATTATGTCCATGCTTGGTGTTTTCTCAGATCTCTCTGTCTCTATCTCTCTCTGCCTCTCTCTCTCTCTCTCTCTCTCTCTCTCTCTCTCTCTCTCCCTCCCTCTCTCTCTCTCTCTCTCTCCCTCTCCCTCTCTCTCTCTCTTTCTCTCTCTCCATCTGATTCTTTAGTGTCTGCTCTCTTTCTCTATGTGTCCAGTCTCTTCAGTAATCTCATGTATCTCCGTATGTCTCTGGTGTGAAATTGTTTTGTTTTTGAAATAAGGAACTGGACTGTGCAGTGTACAAAAGGGCATGCAGTGAGGGCGAGGATCTCAACCCTGGGGTCTGCATCTACTCTCAAGCTGGTGGTCTGGACTCTGGCATCTCCCTCTAGCTCTGAGCTTGGGGTTGGAAGCTAGCATGTGAAATTTCACCATCAGTCAGGAAATTTACTGCAATCACATTTTCTATTTTTCTTTTGTATTTTAAGGAACAGTCTACACAGTGTTCAATTTCTCACTACTAGTTTAGACTCACAGTGATCTGCCTGTTAACACCCTCCCAAGAGCTGGGATTACAGGCATGTGTCAGCACACCCAGTCTCAATTGTTCTCTCAGTGCACTGCACAGGTGGGGACAGCAGTAGCTTTTTGGTAATAATATCATCTCTATCTATCTGTCTATCTATCTATCTATCTATCTATCTATCTATCTATCTATCTATCATGGATGATCTATTTAATATTTATTTCAGCACCAGGGACAGAAATTGGGATTTTGTGCTTGCCAGTCAGGCACGTTTGCCACTGAGCTATAGGACCTTGATTTATTTTTTTCTTTTTTCAGCACTGAGAATTGAACTAAGGACCTTGACCTTGCCAGGAAATCACTCATCCTAGTGAGCTACCTCCCTGGCAGATTTTCATGCAGTGTATTTACATGCTCTGATTTAGCTGGCTTCATGCAAAGGCAGCAGAAATGACTGTGCAGCAGACAGTGTCTGCCCACAAATCAACCAAGATTGCCTCTGGCCCATTGTAGTAAATTTGCTGACTAATGCTGGAATTTCACATGCTGGCTTCCAACCCCAATCCCAGAGCCAGAGGGAGATGCCAGAGTCCAGACCACCAGCTTGAGAGTAGTTGCAGACCCCAAGGATTGAGATCCTAGCTCTACACTGCATGCCCTATTGTATAATACACACTCCAGACCCTGATTTCAAAAACAAAACAGAATTTCACACCAGAGATACATGAGATTACTGAAGAGACAGGACACTCAGAAAAAGAGAGGAGACACTGAAGAGTTAGATGGAGAGAGAGGGAGAGAAAGAGAGAGAGA
>PVKN010022372.1:0-15180 GCA_004027915.1 Capromys pilorides
CTCTTTCTATAGGAGAAGCAGTAATCAGAGCCAGAGCCCCGTGAGAGGCGATGTCTGCTTGGGTGTAGGGCTGGGGCACGAGAACACACAAGCACAGTGCTCAGGTACTGTTGAAGGATGAAGATAGTAGGAGCCATGATATTCCTGTGAGTTCAGCCATGCACACGAGGAAGCCACACCTACACACAGCTGGTAGTTGTGTTTCTAAGAAGACTCAGGAAACAACTAAGTCCTACGGTAGGGACCAGGTGGGCCTATCACCAGGCCTGGGATGTGATTCCAGGGAGGAAAATGACAGTGGTAGCGTGAGACTTGACAGGAGAAGGGATGGATGCAAGAGTGTCTAGAGTCAGAGTTAGAGTGGGTGGCTTGGAGGCAGAGACATGACTCTGTTGGTCAGCCATATTGGTAGTTACGTTTCTTATCATACCATTTACAAAATGGCTCCACTGTGGTGTGGAAAGGTCAGATGGAGGAGGGAGGTGAACAGAAGCTCAGAGCTGTCTTTGCAGCTCTTCTGACTGGGAGCCTCTTTTGTCTGACTGGAAGCCCAAGGCAGAGACACAGATACTCTCTTGTCTTGCTTCCCAAACTTCAGTCCCTGACGTGTTAGTCAAGATGTCTGCCATGTCAACCTAGGATTTGTGTCATTAGTTCCTTAATATTTGTCTTCCAATGGACTTGTTTGTTGTTGAAATGTTTACTACGCACACTCGCACACAATGAAAAGAAAGCGATGTTGTCATCTGAGAGTAAGTAGCACGCCCAGCAGAGGACGGGCAGCCTTTGTTGTGTGAGTCCTTTTTCACATGGCTTCCAGCTGACGCCTTTGCAATTGCACGAGACATGAATCCTACTACCTGCTTGCCCAGACATACAGCTAGGTAGGGGTGCGGACACAGTGGGGACCCAAGTGCTTTGGCTCCAGCACTACAGTGGTGTGTAGCACAAGATCCTTTCTTTCTGAGTGTGGTCCGGGGGTCCTGTTGGTGACAATGACTTCCTGTTCCCTGGAGTGTCTCAGTCCTTCCTAAAAACACTTCCTGCATCAGGAGTATGAGCACCCTACATGGAGGTGTTCATAAGGCTGGGTCTCTTCTCTCCCAACCCTCCTGTCTATGGGGCAGACCATCCTGAGGCTTAGTTCCAGCATGCATGAAGGGAGGTGTCCAAACTCAAAACACCAGACGTTGTTCTCTGATGGTTCCACAATTCCAGACAAACTTCCAGGGATGATTTGCTTCCAGCTGGAAAGAAGACAAACCCATTAGCTGATGGTGGGAACCGAACTTTGGCTTACAAATGTACCTCAGTGAGCAGTAGGGCCCTCTGTCACTATTCGCAGAGTACATGGGTAGATGTTTGGCAGACACACATTTCTGCTGATGCTATGTCTAACTTGGTCCTAGATGTTATCCTTTTCCCTGTGAAGGGGTGCAGCTGGCCCATCTTGCTGATCAAGCTGGGTTAGAGGCTCTGCTAGAGGATAAAGGCCCTTGGGTGCCTCTCCACACCTGCCTGCTTCCATCTCTGTAGCCAAAGCGGCTCTGGGCTCTGGCGAATTTGATTACCTTTGGCCAGGCTTTTTGAGCACCAACTTGGCTTCCCTGAGAAGCCAGCTCTGTGGCCCACATGCTCAAGAGGTGGCCTAGTGGCCACGGGTGCTAGCTGGGGTCCCTGACAGGCCTGAGTCCAAATCCTCCTGTGCTAACTGTGACCTGAGGGCAGCCCACTCATGTCACTGAGCCCCAGTTTCTTTGCCTACAATCAGAATACAGCTGAAGCCTGGGCGTAAAAAGCAGCTTGTGGGCTGGGTATGTAGCTCGGTGGCATAGCACCTGTCTGGCTAGCGCGAGATCCTGAGTTCGATTCTGGTGAAAAACAAAACAATTTGCGCTTGCACCTGGTACAGAGCTAATGTATTATTATTATTTTTTAAATGATTCAGTACAGAGTCTACAGGGTCTCACTACACAGACGGGACTCATAGTGATCCTCCTGTTTTCAGCCTTCCAAGCGCTGGGATTATAGGCCCACGCCACGATGTGCTGCTTTGGCCACCATCTCAGCGCGCCCCGGGGGCGGGGTCAGCGTGGAACACAGGACAGAGCTTATGCTTGCTGGAAGGATTTTATTATTAGGAGGGAAATCACAGAGGGCCTTTGCTGGGAAGGAGAGACGGCTCAGAGGGAAATGGAGAGGGGCAATGTTCTTTCTGTTTCTCTGCAACTTGAGTGAACATGGTAGGAGAGGGCTCCCTGTGCGGGACTCCTCTGCTCTCCGAAAGCCCCCCCACCCCCATACAAACTCTCCTACCCCAGTGCCCCCAGAATGAGGGTTCAACACCCCTAATCGTTAGGGCTTATCTACCTGAGCCACACGGTCCACTCTCTTGCCCATTCGAGAACTGGCATTTTAGGAAATAAAATCCCTCTCCCAAGGGGGCGGCCAGAGTTAGGAGAACATTGAGAAGCAGAGGCAGCTGGGTGGTAAAGGGATGTAGGCAGGGGCGAGACTCTGGGAGGGCCTGAGGGCTGCCTCTGTGCGGGCATGTGCTGTCCTTCTCTGGTGACATCCGAGGCCTGCCTTGGCATTGGAAGATCCCTGCCATGGTGGGGCAAGAGTTCTGAGTATGAGAAGATGCCCAGTGAGGCGAGGCCTTCATCTGCCTCACCTCCCATCCGCCTCATCCTCCTCCCATCGCTCCCTTCCCCTCAATCACTGTATCAGCCTTCACTCTCCTGTGTACTTGGGTTTGTGGTTTTAACTTAGATGTGGTTAGAGAGAGGTGGGGTCAGAGGACCAGCCCTCTACCCACCCCCCTCCCTTGCCCCAGACCTGTGCTGATTGATCTCAGCAGACAAGGATATTCTGATTCAGCCTTCCTGGGTGGGGCTGCCCTGTTGGTGTTTCTGTAAGGCCCCTAGAAAGATGATCAAGAGCCACTGGCTTAGTTACTGAAGGAAGCGGACAGCGCCTGGGTCTAGGAAGCAGGCCCAACTGGGCTAAGAGTTGGCAGTGCTACTCCTGCACGGACAACTGCTGAGGTGCTGTACCCACCCAGAGTCTCTGACCAAGCTCTTCATGGATGTGGGCCACTTTCCATCCATCAAAATGGCCCTCTCGGCAAAACGTTAGGCAAACAGGAAGCCGTGACAGCAGTGAAATGACTCCACCTGGGTACTGGTGGTGAGGGTGATGGTACATGGGACTGGTCCAAACATAAAAGCTCGAATGATCAGATGGTTCCAAAATTCTCCAGATTTCCAAAACACTAGGTGGGCTCTGCTGCTTCCATCTGCCAGACATGCAGGCTGTCTTAAACCTATGAGGGATGGGTACCGATGCAGCTTGCAGAGGGGTACAGGTGGGCCTTGCCTCTTGCCAGCAGACTCATGGACAAGATTATGGTCCTAGAGTTTTGGCCAGACACCATAGGAAGAAAGGAGGACATTTAGGTAGAATAGTCCGTGTGAGCTCCGGCATGCCAAGAGCACACAATAGGTATGCAGAAGTCTCAGGTGTGCAGAGCACAGAACCTGCGATTGGTGAGAGAGATGACTCCCAATCCCCCTGACTGCCCTGCTTTGTCTGGTGTTTTCCTCCTGAGCTACAGGCTCAAACCCCATGGTTCTCAGCACAGGGGTCAAGAGGAGAGTCCTGCATTGTCTAACCTCTGTCTTCCCTTCCTTGGTGACATTGCTATAGTCAGGACTCATTATCCACCAGTAAGAACCAGATAAGGAATGATGTTATGGTAGGATATCTTGGGTATAGGTTTAAGCACATATAGTTCAATTTTAAAGAGGATCTAGACATATCCACGGACTTATTAGTAAATCTATGGACACCCTAAGGAGGAGGACATCAGACAGGGGACTGCAGACATCAGCAAGCAGTTGTCTCCCAGCACATTTCTGCTGTAAATGACGATAGCAACAGTCGCTGTCTTGCATACTCAGTTGCAAAAGGCGAAGTCCACAGCTCAGGCTGTGTGTGTAAGAGGTGTGCAACATTTATTTTTATGAAAGTCTCATTAAAAGTTGTACTAGAGGGCTGGGGAGATAGCTCAATAGAGTAAGTGCTTACCTGGCAAGTGCAAGGTCCTAAGTTCAATCCCCAGCACTGAAAAAAAAAAAAGTTGTACTAGAATGAATGTATAGTAGAGAAAATTTGGAACATGTATGTTATAGGACACATTTAGAAAATATGCATTACGGAAATGATATGTTATAGAAAGTGTGCATTATGGAAAATATGCATTGTGGAAATGTGCAGATTATCAAAAGTATATTTGACTTATCTGTTACCCCCATACTTAGGGATAGCCACTGTGAACTCTTTGGAGATGTTGTTCCAATGTTCAGTAGGGGTATTCTATGACTGACTGGTGAATTTTTAAGTTTTTCAGCTAATAGCTTTGTCATTTTGTAGCTTGCCGGAAAAAAAACACTGTAAATATTGCTTCAATGTAAAATGTATTCTCTGTGGAGAAAGGTGGTATGTGAGGTGTGACCAGTACCCCAGGGGACCCCAAGGACAGAGAGGGCTGCATGTGGCTGGCAGGGGACACTGAGCAGGGTCCCACACTTTGTGAAGAGGTGACATGAGCCAGTGCAATTGCTCAGAGTGCCTTAGGTGATGTGCAAACTGACAGACATAGCCGCGTCTCCCATAAAAATTTATTGACCAGCATTGGAATTTCAATTTCATACCATTTTCACATGTAACAAGATATCATTTCTCTTTTGCTCATTTAAAAGTATAAAAAAGATTCTCAGTGTGGGGGCCATCCCCCAAGATGTATCAGGTGAAATGTAGTTTGCGGGGCATAACATGCAGTTTCTTAGGTAATGTTCCAGGCTGACTCAAGGTAAGAGAAGTCTCCTCCGGGTCATAGACTAACAGGAGGTCATTGCTGACTCCTGAGTGGGAAGTGGCTGCAGGAAAAAGCACTGTGGTGGTGGTCCCCAACAGCTGGGCCCCCTGTGTCTCTACAGGGTGTGGCATTAGGGAGGACAATCAGGTGGAATGGGGTTTAGAATTGATCTTGGTGGGTGGGGTTGCACCAAGACTTGAACCACTGCTCAGATACTTCAGGCCAGGCAGTCTACTTTCAGCTTCCTCTGACCTCCTTTAAGACAAAAAAGCTACACCCAGGAAATCTATGTCCCCTCCACCTCGGGAAATACCCGGGCTTTAAGGCCCTCCACCGACTGGAGGCTGGAGTGGAGACCAGTGTGTAAATAACTTCACTGGCAGGGTGGCCTCTGTGGGATCCTTCTCTCCTGTGCTTCCTGCAGCGATGTGGTTTCAGGTCCAGCCCCTGGACTCCCCTGCTGGGGTTCCCATCAGTCCCACCCACCTGGCCCCTAGGGCTTCTGACTATAAATCAGATCACGCGGTCTCCATGGCCTCGATACCGCCTGCCTCTGTCCCATTCTGATTTAAGCTCTGCTCTGCAACCTGCATCGAGGCTCAACACTTCCTTCCCTGGTCCTTCCTCTCTTCCTTCAACCCTGGCCCAGGCAGGATTCTGCTTGCTCTCATTTAATTACATCACACTGCGATGACGTGGCAGTGACCTCCATGCAACATGACACCTTGCAGCCTCCAGTTTTTCTGCACCTCATCCCCAAACCTGGTTCCTTGCATCTTTTTCCAGACTTTCTGCGGAGGTGTTTGGTGCAGTACCTGCCTCCTTTCACGCCACGGCTCTTCCCACGGTAGTCACTGTGAATTTGCAGCTGGAGATTTCGTTCCTCAGCCTGGGGACACATGCAGGAGTGAGCTCACAGGAATGATTCCCACCTTACGGGCTTGCTCTGGGATGTTAAGCAGGAGGTTTTCCGAATGGACTCGCCTCTGTGTCCTGGTTTGCCGGCCTAAATTATGAAGCAATTAATATACAGCACATAAAACTGTCCAGTCTGTTTGTTCTTGCTGTCATATCGCCCGTAATGATGGCAGGAACTGAGTAATGAACCAGCTAGAATATCTGTGTACACAGAAAAAAAGAGAGGTGGGGATGGTGGTAAGCAGGAGCCAGGGTGCTCAGCAAACGCAACTCACGCTTCTCAAAAAGCACGCTGTTCATGCCTAATGCTTTGCTCGCAAATAGCGCGGGTCTTTTCCCACCAAAACCTTTATGAAATTTAAGCCTCCCTTTCTCATTTCATTGAAAAACCTTTAAGCAAAGACATTTTTCATACTTAAGACTTTTCCAAATCTCTCCTAACCAGCCCCACTCTGTATTGTATCTTTCATAGCTGGCCGCCATCCAGTGACAATCCTTAAAAATCCCTTTACAGTTTTAAAGGAAAATACAAGCTCTCATTTACCACTGGGTCGAGTCAGAAAATAAAAGCTTAATGCCTTGACAGGCCTGGATATTTTTTTGAGGCCTAAGTCTGATTTATGGCGGTAGCCGGCAAACCAGGCTGGTGAAATATTTGCTGCTGCTCCCAGGGATATGGAAAAATGAAGTGTGAAGTTCTGGGGAGAGCAGGCCGCAGCCTTCTAGTCACTAAACACTCCCACCAAGTTGGCAGGGGAACAGAGCCCCGGGCTGCAGCAGGGACCTCAAAGGAGTAGCGGAGGAGAGAGGACCGCGCGGCTTAGCGCTTGCCATAGGTTTGTGACACGGGGTGGGATGTTTATGAGGGGTTTAGGGAGGAAAGAAAAGAGAAACGTTTGCTTCCTTCTTTATTTATTCTATTTTCTTTACAGCTTTCCTGTAGGGGTTTCACTGCGAGCAGAAGAAATTAAGAGCAACAACAGGAACGTAGGAAGTTGCTTAAGCCCTTTCCATAAAATCACTCAGATCGAAAAATATGATTTGGTTAGAGAGAAAGCCCTGGCTTGCCCAGGGGCTTTTAGCTCTTGGGGGCGGGGGTTGGGGAGGGCAGACCCACTTCCCCTGTCCAGCGCCCTGGCCCACCAGCGTGGGGAACGTGTGTTCATTCCCACGGAAAGGGAATTTCCTTGAGGTAGCAACGAGCCCCTCGCCTCCAAGTTCTTGAGTTGAGTCATCGCAAACACACGCCAGGTAAAACATTTGGTGCATTTATTTTTTCCTTTATTTAAAAAGAAAACTAAGACACCTTGCCGTGGGCTGTTTAGATTTGTGTTTACTGCTTTTGCCGAGGGGCGGCCATGGACACAGGGTCCCCGGAGAGGGTGGGGTGTGGCTGTCCTTGGTGCATTCTGGGTGTCGGGCCCGCCACACACCGCAAGGCTCAGGTTCCTTTCTGTTGTTTTCTAAAGTGAAAAAAAAAAAAAAAAAAAAAAGCGCCCCCAGCTAGGGTGTATTCTCAGATCAAGTCAAGAAAGAGTCAAGATGAGATCACGCAAACTCATTTTCTCCCCAAGTGAACTTATCACTGGAAGATCAACGGCAAAATCTGATTCCTTTGAGAGGGAAAATATGTCCCTCTCTTAATCACAGCATCTCTGTCTGCCAGGCAGAGATTTATGGGACAGTGAAGTCTTTGGGTCAGTTAAAGCAGCTTGGTAATTACAGGAATGTTTATCCCAGCTACAGCCGGCCTCTGCCCCTGCTCCGTGGCTAATAAACACACCCACTCTCACTTGGGGTGCCACTCCCAGGGCTGCTTCCACACCCCCACAAAAACGGCCACACTCATTTATTCCCTTATCACAGAGTCCCAGGGGAGATAATTCAAGTCCAAGCACACAGGTTGCACCCAGCCCTGCCATGGATGAGCGAGCAGCTTGGAGGCTGGGGCTGGGACAGGAAGCAAGACTCTGAAGCCAGGTTTCAGGAGGGTGGCAGTTGGTGGCAGAAGGGACTGGCCTCTTATCCACTTGCCTTTTTGGTAAGACTTGGCCTGAACGCCATGAAAGGCTGCTGTTTGGTTCTTTTCCTGTGGACAGAGAAGTGGAGGAAATGGAGGTCTAGCGGCCCAGGGACTTCTTTGCTTGCTGACAGGCAATACCGGCAGCTCTGCTGGAGCAATGCACAGATCAGAGTCTTTCCAGTGAGGTGGGCTGTCATTCTGCAGATGGGGAAACTGAGGTATGGTGTGGTTGGATCACTTGTCTAAGATGCCCAAGCAAGGAAGGCCTTCATTCAAGAGTCTCCTAGTCTGGCGATTAAAATGTAGGTCTCCTGGCTCCTAGTCTAGTAATTTTCCTCTCTGTCTTCAGTCTCCAAGTCTGAGATGCTGGAGGATCTAATATAAAAATTCAGTTTGGGTGCAGAAGTTCCACAGACTCTTTTAATTGGCAGCCCCTCCATCTCAGTCTTTGGGAGGTTTATCCTTTTATTTTTATTTTTTTGTATTTTAGTATGGGGCTTATGGAGTCTACAGGGTCTTACTACATAGGTCGACTCATAGTGATTTGCCTGTGTCCTGTAATCCCAAGAGCTGGCATTACAGGCATGCACCCAGTCTCAATTGCACCCAGGGGCAGGGCCGGCACTGCAGGCCAGGGATTGAACCCTGGCCACTACCTCTGCCTAAGCAGGCTCTTTAATCCGTGGGAGGTTTATCTTTGAAAACGACAACAACAAACCAAAGAACAGAAACCAAAACCTGTTTGGGGAAACTGAGAAGGCTGGTGGGGCTGGAGTGGGGTAGGAGGTACACAAGGTGACCACCGGCCGCCCTGGGTGGCTGCCCTGGCTCTTGGTAACCAAGGTGCTGAAAGTTCACCGAATGCTGAATTTCCTCCATGGCGACTACCACACACATGCAGGTCCTAAAACTCACACCAGCCGCTCACATATTTTAGCAAACGTCCTGGCTTTCCTCCACCACTAAAATGAAAGTGAAGGTGAAACCATTTGGGGGCCACTGGAGTAGAATTCTCACCCTCGATCACTGCCCATAGATTTAAATGCCTCACCGGAGACCCAATTAAACACCAGTGAGATCCCAACCCACCGAAGGATCATATTTTTCCGGGCTTTTTCAACACTCCCACTTCCCAGCAATTTAATGATGAGTTTAGGATATGACCTCTTCCCTGGGGCACCTCTCCCGCCTCTTCTATTTTATTTTACTTGGGATCTGGAATCTAGATGGCTCAAGTGTCTGGAAATACTACAGGCGCGTTTTTCTAACCGCGTCCCCAGTTCGGTCTGCATGCTGCCTCGTTTCGTTAGGATCCGTAGTCGTCACTAAGGATGGCTTATAGCAGTTTCCTTGTTGAAGTGGAGCTGATAATTCAAGCTGATCCCATGACATGATGCAAAGAAGCATTCAGGGGTCTGCACCTCACACAGAGATATTTGTTGAATGAGTGAAGGAGGAGCGCTTGGTGATGCCTCTTGCTCGTGAAGGCCGAGTCCTGGGGCACACGGTGACCCTGCAGGTGCTTCCCATGCCAAAGCATGGCCCCGGGGTGGTGCCATATGTCATGCAGAAGTGTGCCTCCCTCTGGGGGTACTTCTGCAGATTTTCGTGGGCAAAACCAAATGCCAGTGGCTTTTCTGGCCTTGATTTCTGGACCCTGAACTTCAGGCATTCTCTTTCCTAGGATAGGTTGGTCAGAGAACACATCTCGTGTTTTCCTTTTTCCATCTTCCCTTCCCAACTGCCCTTCTCCAGATCCACCCCAGTCTCATAGGAGCATTGTGTTGGGGCTAAGCAGGGTGACCAGGAGAGGATTTTGGCCCAATGGAGTGACCCAGGAGACCAAAGCAAGGAGCTCTGGAAGAAGCATGAAAAGGAGACAGTGCTATCCTGTGATGAACTCATGACCAGCCTGTGGTGTGTGCGTGTGTGTGTGTGTGTGTGTGTGTGCATGTGTTATCCTTCTAGACACCCACTTATCCATCCATGAGAGTGCTAGTTCAGAAACAAACTAGTTGTCATGGGGATGCATATGGGCACACTTACTTGAGTTGAAAATTTCTTTTTTTAAAAAAAATTAAAAAATCTTTTATCTATTTATTTGGTATAGCATCTCACTCACTACACAGATCGGACTCATAGTGATCCTCCTGTCTTAGCCTTCCCAGTGCTGGGATTGCAGGCACGCACCACTATGCCTGGTTTCGGTGGCTGGCATGGTGTGCCCCAGGCTCTGGGGCTGGCCTGGCATGTGGTACTAGGGGGATCAAAGCTGGGTCCTTACACTTGCCAGGCAGGTGCTTAGACCACCCAGCTATCTCCCCAGCCCCTCCATTTTTGTTTGGCAGCCTCTCCAAAATTGTAGAAATCTGAAAAGAAGTGGAGTAGAGGTCAGAAAAATTAGAAGGACCCATGGCAGAGAAGGTACCGCTGCCTGCACTGATGTGTCTGATGTTCCTATCCAGGGTGAAAATACTCTCACTGCTCAGGTCTATTGGTTTTATGTGTTAGAACACTCTGGAATTTGACTTTCTTTTTACTGTTTGTTTTAAGAGACTCAAGTCATAAGAACATATGTACAAAGATCACGAGCTTGTTAAATTGTATTTGTAAGTACTTGGAAAGAACGTTGTGGGTAAGAAGTCACTGATGTTACCCATTTAGCCATATATTAAGCAGGGAATTCCCAAGTAGTTGGCAACAGAGGCTGACCCTAGTAGGCCTAGCTCTCCACAAAACTATTTTTACCAGGATACTTTAAAGAATGCCTCATAAGATAGATACACCCTCAAGAATCCTGAAGACACGCCCAACATACGGCCAGAGATCCTCCAGTTAGTGCCAACATCACACCCCACTTGCTGGGTTCCGCTGCCTAATTTGCTACTATCTGGCCTGTGCGGCTTCCTCATTAATCTGTCAGCAGAAAGAGCTCTAATTTTGTATCTTGTAACCTGGTGTGCTGCTGCACTGCACGGGAGAGAGATCTTCAAGATTTCCTGCCTGATTGCTGGTTATGTTGCAGAATCTCCAAACCGAGAGGAGGCCTGCCTCCTCCCTATTACCAAGATGCAATCTGAGGCTGAGAAGCAAGTGAGCATGGACCTGAGAGCTCGGCCTAGCCCGCTAGCCCGTGTGTCATGGTGGCTTCAGCTTCCTCTAGGACAGGGAGCATCTAGGGTGCGCAGGGTCGTCAGTTTCTGAGGGGCAACTCGGCGCTTCACCCCGAGCTGGCTGCCTCTAGCTCTACACCTCTTTCTGTGGCTCGTCCATTTCCTAGATGGAAGTGGCAGTTAAAGGGAGAAAGGGAAGCGTCTTTTATTATAGATCTGTTATTTAGTTTTGATCATCTTGCTGAATCTCCAACATCCACTGAGCTATTCACTGTAATGTGTTATAGAAACGAAGAAAACGGAGTCCCAGGGAGGTCCAGGCTCCCATGCGTGCGTGCGGGCTTGTGTTGGGGAGGGGCGTGTAATCCTGCCCATCCCAACTCCTCTGGGAGGCTGAAAATATTCATAGCGTCCCCAGCTTGCTTCCTCTCTGCTCAGCGCTGGACCTTTCTGATGTGAGTTAGGTGAATTTCTGATTGGCGTTCCTTCATCCTCCTGGTGGCCCCTAGTGCTTCTGCATCTACCCGGAAATTATGAAAGTGAGTCCAATAATGGTCATAAGAGGCTTTTCACCCCCGAGGATGCAGATGCTCACAAACGCCGTGTCCAACACTGTGACCTCTAAGCCTTCCCCATGGGGCACAGCCCCCTCTCTCTTCCCATCTGTCCCAGGAGGAGACACCCTCACTATGGTTGCTGTGTTCCTTCCTTCTTTTTTTTTTTTAATCTTTATTTATTTATGTTATGGCTGGCTGAGTCTGCCCTGGGAGTGGGGCTGGCATAGCATGTGGTGCCGGGGATTGAACTGCGGTCCCTACAGTTGCCTAAGCTTGCCTAAGCAGGTGCTTTAGACCACTGAGCTATCTCACCAGCCCCAATTCTTTCCTTTTTTGAGGGGGCAGTAGTAGTGATTGACTTTCCAATGCAACAGCACCCCAAACACCTCTGCAAGGGTCACCCCCCAAAAATTCCTGTTTCATAAATACTTTTACCGGCTTTTTCTTTCTTCTTCGCATGTATCCCCAATTTAACTAGCCTCACACAGCGGAAGCTTCAGGTGGTGTATGACCTTCACCAACGGCCATCACTGCAGGCTTGTTTCCAGTTTTAGTATTGAATTTCACTAGCTTTTACTTTAATTTCTTGTGGGTTCATTTTGGCTTTTTGGAATAGAAAGCAAAAGATTTGACTTCATTTTAATTCTGTGAACTAAATAAAAAAAAAAAAACCTGGTGTTCAATCATAGCTTAGACAGACCCCCAGACTCTGGTGGAAAGCCTGGTCATATTTTAATGACCCCAAACACACAAGACTTTCATTCCTGGGGGATGCCCTCAAATTCTCTCCAAGCAGCCCCTGAACTCCCTTTCACCACATCGGAAACCAAGTTCCTTAAGCAGAAACTATAACCTCGGTAAGCTATGTCACTTTGGTGATATATCTCCCAGAATATTATAAACTGAGTATCTACATTTTTCATTGCCTGAGAGACGTCCACAGCCAGAGATCTAAGGACAGAAAGTTCATGTCTCTCTCCATTAAGAAATTTAATTCACATTTTACTCGGCCTCAGCCTTTGATTAATACTCTGGATACATCATGCAGCAGTCCTTAGGATTATGAAAAGTGATTTGTCTAATCTGTGTGTCAGACTCCTTTGGGAACTACAGAGAAAAACACACACACACACACACACACACGCACACACACACCCCAGCCCGCCCTCTGTAGCTATTGATTTCACAGAATTTGCCTGGTGGTGCCTCCACATTCCGGCCACGTCAAGTGGATGCAGAGCGATTTGATCCATGGAGTGTGGTGAGAGTGTTGTCACCGTCCACGGACCCAGTTCATCTGGAGGATTTCATGTTGCACGTATCAGCGCTGGAGTGAGTTTTAATGAAATTGCTGGCAAAATGAAGCTAATATAAAAGTGAATGTAAAAACACATGCTTGTGGCTCCAGCTGGCTGGCAGAGGTGCAGGCGAGGCTGTATCCCCACTTCTGACTCTGGGTCCCAAAGAATCACTTGTAGATGCTCTCAATCGAGGCTGGACTGAAGGACAGTAGTGAAGGATGCAGGTTTCAGGCCACCAGTCCCTGTTCTCTGGATGTGAGCTCAGCCTCCTCTCACTAGCTTTCCTTTCTCAGTACCCACTGACCCATTTTGTCACCAAGGCCAAAACCTCAATCTCTTTACTTTTATTGCTCATAAATCCAGCTTTCCCTGATCTAAACTTGTCACTCCCTCCAAAGGGACAGCTGGCCAATTTGATGTGTGCATGTATCTAAGCAGATATACCCAAGGTGACATGGGTTTCCGCACTGACATTCTGGCGACTGTACTCTACCTCAGAATATTAAATCAAACTGAGAATTTCTATGGTAGGGAGATATGCTGGAGCATGAGGGGCCTAGGCACCTCTTTACATGAGAGCTTGTCTTGCGGGGCTTGTTAATTTTAAACATAGGGTTGATCCTGCCTGGAGAGGGCTGTATTTCGCAAGAATTTTGCTTTAATGAACCAGGGAGAAGTGTGGATGCACCAGAGTTGAGCAGTATATGGCCACATGTAGGCGTGGACTTAGTCACCACTCACCTTCTGGGAGGCAGATAGGGCTAAGAGAATCTTAGAAATTGCTTTCTTTCCTTATTTAAGTCATTCTAACAGGGAACTTGAGAAAACGATTTATTAATGAAGCTTTTGAGGATCAAGTTTTAGCATCTCATGAGTCTTTGAAAGAAGCAAGATGCTGCTGGTGAAAGCGAAAGGCACATTGTACTGTTATGCTTTGTTTTCTTGCTTTAGAAAAAAAAAAATCCAAGCTTATGAAATGTTGCTATTGCTTCCAGTTCTTTTTTTAAAAAATTTTAAGTATTTAGTACAGGGTCTCACTAGGCAGCTCGGCCTTGTAGTGACTCGCCTGTTTCAGCCTCCCTAGCACTAGGATTACAGGCATGCACCATCATGCCCATTTTTGGAGCCAGCACAGAATGCCTGGGAGGTGGGGGCTGGTGTGGGCATGCAGTACTGGTGTTCGAACCCGGGTCCTTGCACTTCCCTAGGCATGTGCTCCGATTGCCAAGCTATCCCTGCAGCCCTCACTTTGTGTTCTTGAAGATTGTTATTCTAGCTCTTTGCAACACCAAACCATCCCCAACCTTAGTTTTCTGCTTTGTCTCTAAATCTTTTATTATTCTTACCTATTGTATTGGGGCTCTTTTCACGTCTCTTACTTTATTTTGGCTGAATGATGTTCCAATGGAAGGAGAGCATCATGCTCTATGCAACAGTAGGCCCTGGTGTCTGAATCCTATTTTAAAAATGGAGATGCCTGGGCTTGCTGAGCCAGCTATTGAGTCCAGGAGGGGTGGCACAAGTCTGTAATCCCAGTGCTGGGGAGGCTGAAAACAGGAGGATCACTATACATCTAAGCAGCATAGTGAGACCCTGCACTAAATATGTTTTAAAAAATGGAGCTGTCACTGTGTCTGAAGTTCTGTATTCTTGGTGCAAGCATAACCATGTCTTCCTCCTTCCTTTTTAGTATTGTTATAAAATTAAATTCAAAAACTACCAGCACAGTGCTTGGCCCCTGGAACACAGCTTGTACAGAACAAAAAACAACTTACATCTGTATCATGCACAATCAAGACCAAACGTTGCTTATTTAATTGTCAAAACAGCAGTTCTGATTCCTATCTGTATTTATGATGATGTATAAGATTCTTTAAGATAACCACTCTAAGCCAGGAGTGGTGGCACATGCCTATGATCCCAGCACTTGGGAGACTGAGGCAGGAGGATCGGTGTGAGTTCGAGACCAGCATGGACTATAAAAGTGAGCTCAAGGCCAGTCTGAACTGCATAGCAAGACCCTGTTTCAAAAAAAGAAAGAAAGAAAGAAAGAAAGAAAGAAAGAAAGAAAGAAAGAAAGACAGACAGAAAAAAAGATAACCACTCTAGAAAGAGTGCCCCTAGAGGACCAGGAAATATCGGATCCAGTCTAGATCACTGAATCACTGTGTACTTCCTTGGAGAAATGTGAGCCATGACCATCAGGTTAGTTTATCTCTCTGAAAACAAGTTTTCCTGTTAATAAGCTGGTACTAATAATATCATCCGTGGATATTATACAAATTATATGAAACATAGAGTGAGATTGATACATCATTTGTAACATAGAATGAGTAACTTATTAAACACTCCCCTAATGCAATGATAAACCTGGACAAAATTGTCAAAA
>PVKN010022373.1:0-15181 GCA_004027915.1 Capromys pilorides
CATGTATAAATATCACATTGTCTGTCTAGTGTAACAACCTGAAAGAATAATAAAATCTGAAAACTATAATGGATACTGTGAAAGGGAAAGAATCTGTTTAAAGGGAAGGAGCAACTGGGGTGAGGAAAAGAGCGAAAGAAAGAAGGGAAAAAGATAGACTTATGTATATACACAGGATAATTTGGATAAATATACTGATTTCTGATTTCTGCTGCTCTACTGAAAAGAGCAATTAATGCTGACTTTTGTTTCTTTTCCTTTTTAGCTTCTTATAGCTTTTGTAAACCAATTTTGAATTTTTATATCTGGTAATCTAAACAACTAATCTGAAGTTACTTTTATGCTATACAACAACCATTGTCCAATTTCTATTACTTTGTTGAATCAAATTCTGTGCCATTGATTTTCTTCTTTCTTTCTTTCTTTCTTTCTTTCTTTCTTTCTTTCTTTCTTTCTTTCTTCTTTCTTTCTTTCTTTCTTTCTTTCTTTCTTTCTTTCTTCCTTTCTTTCCTTCTTTCTTTCCTATTTTGCATTCTCTTTAAAACATACACACTACACAAGTTTTCACTAACTCACTGAGCTGCCTCAGCTGGCCTCAGGCTGATGCTCATCCTGCTTCAGCCAGGTGAACCGTAAATCACTCTTTCAAGTTTGTGGCTTCTCATCCTATGCTCTCAACAGGATCTCTCTAGAGGTGAACATTTTAGTATGAGGAAAATCACGTTTACTCTATTTTCATGGATCACGCTTTTGAATCTAGTAACTCGTTACTGAACTTGCTTGCCTAAATTTCCACCTAGATTATTTTGAGTTTTAAGTCTGAGTGTATCCTTTATTCTGAGTTAATTTTTACAAAATGTTTAAGTCAGTGTTTACATTGTTTTCAAGGGCAGGGAGCATGGTTGTCAATTTGTCACCACCATTTGTCGAGAAGACATGCCATTTTGTCAGTGACCTATTGATTATCTTAATTTAACTATGTTGAATGAAAATATATTCTATTCCATTAATCTTTTCTCTTGTCTTTTATCATTGTTATACACTTTGCTATTGAAGTTTTACACAGTTGAAGTTGAGTTGTTCAAATTTTACGTTTTTTTTTTTGTTTTGTCCTTATCTAGTAGCATGTGTGTGAAATAATAATTACCTTCATGCTTGGGAATTGGTACAGGGACATAACCTACCTTAATATTTTAATTTAATTAATTAATTCATTTTTGAGATAGGGCTTCACTATGCAGTTCAGGCTGGCTTCAGCTCCCTCTGTAGCCCATACTGGTTTCAAACTTGCAAGGATCCTGCTGCTTCATCCTTGCAAGTGCTAGGTTTATAGGTGTGCACCACTACACCCAGCTACAATATTTTTAATTCAATTCTGCAATGACTATTTTGGGTGTCTTTGTTTCCCTAGATATTTCTGAATCAGTTCATTCACATTAGCAAAACACTCTGCATGGAGTTAGGCTTGGTTAATTATTATTTTTCCAATTATTTTCTAAATAAATTTTTAAGAACATTATCCAGTCAAATATAAATATATAAATAGATATTTTTGTATTCAGTAGAAAATTGCACTTACATAAAAAATGCAATTTACTCCTAATTCCTGATATACCATCAGCTTGTTAGGTAATAACTCTTTTTTTTTTTTTTTTTTTTTGCTGGACAGGAGTTTGAACTCACGACCTTGCACTTGCCAGGCAGGCACTTGTGCAACGTAGCTATCTCCCCAGTCCCCTGGTAATAAAGACTTCGTTCCAGAATTTGCATGCTGGTAGCTGGCCCTCTTTATATTAAGCATGCAAGTAACAGCAGCCACAGATACTGTGTTCATATTCAGACCTCAATATCACAAAACAAAGAAAAGAAAACAAAATGAAAGTAATATTTATTCTGAAAGGCTATAATAAGTGGTTAATAAAAGACATTAACAACTAACAATGTGATGTTCAGGAGTAATTTGTAGTCTCAGTCACACTTTTGAAGAACATTTCTTCAAATACATGCACTTCTCTTGTCATTTGCAAACATTGTGCTTTTCACTGTGAGAACTTTTAAGTTTTGCTCTTGCTAACTGTTAATATACACTCTCTGTAACACCGGATAGTTTGTGCAGCAGCCATGGTACTGAAGGAAATTATTGCTACAGTGGAGGCAGGCAGCAAAAAGACCACATAGCCACTCTACAAAGTCTCAGTTCCCCATTTGTGCCATGAACCACCCAGCCCAATTCAGAAATAACAGGTGTCTTAGTTGCTTTTTACTTGTTGCTGGGACAAATACCCCAAGCTCGAAATGAAGGAAGGAAAGGTTTATTTAGCCCACAGTTTGTGGAGGTCTCAGTTCACACACTGCTGGCTCCAAGGGAAATGACAACAGTTCTTGGTGGCAGAAAACAATGATGAGCAGAGGAGGAGCAGCAGCTGTGGCATCCATCAAGCCTCTCTTTTCTACATTCTGCAGAGGTGCTCCACTGTGAAGGTTGGACCTCCTCCGAAGTGGCACAGCTTTGAAGATCAAGCTCTTCAATAACCCAGAACTTCTCCAAGAAGTGGGGCTGGGGAGGGCAAAGTCTTCCTCAACTCCTTTTTATTCATTTTTCGTGCTGAGTCACTTTGGAGCAGCCCATCTAGCTCTAAAGTGGAACCAAGCACATCCCAGGGTGGGACCAATCACATCCCAGGGAAGGCACTTCGCATCCTGCAGGATGGGGCCCCCCAGAGCTGGGAACCAACAGAGGCCATCCAGCCAAGCTTCCTCAAGTTGCACAGTGTATCAACTGCCACACAGGGCTTCCAAACACAGCCCTTTTTTTCTACATAAAAATGCATATAATATCCTGTCTGGCAGGACATAACATCTAGGAGAATGCAGTTGAAGGACACACTGCACTCTAAAAAAAGCAAAGGAGTATGAAAAGGAGGGAAAAGTACAGTCTTAACTCTCATTCACCTCCAGTGGTCTCCGCAATCCAACTGGTTTCAGGGAACTTCAGGGTCTTCTGCAAAATGAGGCCTTTGAAATTTCACTTACAGGATTTTAGAAAACATCAGATGAAATCAAGTATGAAATCATCTAGTACATATTAAGTACTCAGCACATGTTTCTTGCACTGAAATTCTATACTAAGTGTTTAATAGCTCTGCATTCCACCCTTGATTTTCTAAATGAGAAAACTCGCCTCATTCATCAGACGAGCCCTTGCCCAAAGCCCATTTCTCTTTCTCAGTATAGTCTTTAACATACAACCAAAGCTCTTTCGTTTTTACCCAATTTCTGTTCACAACAAGATAAGTTTTATTTCCTGCCAATGTTATAGCAATGCTATAAGGCATTTCCATAAAAACAAAACTAAGCACTCATCCATGGTTGGGTAATCCTAGGATATATATATATATATATATATATATATATATATATATATATATGCTGGCTCAGCCTGCCCTGGGAGTGGGGCTGGCATAGCATGTGGTACCAGGGATCGAACCATGGTCCCTGCAGTTGCCTAAGCTTGCCTAAGCAAGCTTAGACTACTGAGCCATCTTTCAGGCCCAATCCTAGGGCTTTTAAGGTGCATACAGCTAAAGGAAGTTTGAGCTATGGAAGAAACCTGTGAGTTCACCATGAAGTTATGACAATTCACTTTGTACAAATCAAAGAATGAGAAGCAACTTTTATTAGCATTAGTTATGATTTTTGTGGGATCCTTCTCAACAAAAATAGAAAAGGAAGACTCTAAGTTGGAACTTTTTTCATATCTCTGCTAAGTGCTATTTTAACTGACCAGATAACTGTATCAAGAGGAAAAACTTCAGGCATCTGCACATAGATACATATGCCAGATACAACATATACAGCATTTAGGAACTGAAAAGGCAGCCAGTTTATTTTAGTTCCCAATTCATGGAGTTCTCCTTATCATGTGTATTAGAGAACTTTTAAGGTTTTGGGTTTGATCCTGTCTTAGTCACTCTTCTCTCATTGCTGGGACAAATACCCAACACTCAAAATGAGGGAAGGAAAGGCTTATTTAGCTCACAGTTACTGGAGGTTTCAGTTCATATTCAGCTGGCTCCAAGGCAGAATGGCACATGGGAGAGGGAACCTTTCACGGTGGCAGCTAAAAGCAAGAGCCAAGGGAAGAGAAGCAGCAGGTCAAGCAGCTAACTTCTCTTCTTTCCCTTACACTGAAATGCAAATCACCTACCCCAGGGGAGGTATAGCACCCACACCCACAATAATCAATCACCAATTCCAGAAGTCATGAAGCTTTGTAAGGACACCTATACACAAACCATAACATATCCCTAGCATCAACCACACATAAAATCAATCAATCAATCAATCAATCAGCACTAAAAAAAAAAAAAAGGAAGTGCAATTTTTCTAACTAATTAAGCATGGGTAAAATGACTAATGTACACATATACATAGTTCCCAGACAAAAGTAGAGTCTGAACAGGTTCCTCTAACTACTTATCTATCAATCCAGATGACTTGATGTTAAGAATTCCACTATTATGGGACAGATTTTGCTAATTTTTTTCTGTTTTGCTTTTATTCTGTGGACTGCATGGAGGTCAGTTTGTTGGCTGCGTGGAGTAGGAAGTCACTCCAATGTTTCTTTGTCCACTTCCACCCTTAGGCTCTGCTTTCCTCCTTTTGGCTCGGGGAAGTGCCTAGCACATGCAGTTCACGTGGGCAGCTTCCCATGGAGTTTTTTGAAGCTCATTTGTCAGGGATTTATGCAGAGTTTCTGTACAAACCTTGAATAAAAATTCAAGTGAGTACATAGGCCATCTCAACTCTGAGCTCTGAGATTTTCATCTCTTTTCTTTATTATTTTCCTTATTTTATTGAACCTTTGCCTTTACATTTTATGACATCTAATCTACATTCACCAAAATCAGTACTGCTAATTACGTCATCAGGTGACGTAGTCTTTCAGGGAACTTATTTGCGGTTTTCTCTTTCCATATCATAGGGGTTCCCAGTAGTTTTCTATGTTCAGCTAATAAAATGGCCAAAATAACAACATGTGAAAGACAGCATAAGAACTAGTAGCATAATAACTGCAATGAGTGCACATTATTTAGGCTAATTTTTTTTGTGGTACCCAGAAATGAACTCAGGACCATGTGCTTGCCAGGCAGGCATTTTTACCACTGAGCTATCTTCCTGTCCCCTGGGCTTTGATAACAAATGCCTTTGATAACAATCGAAACTCGCGATCCCAGTGAAATGTCTAACACAGTTTCTATCCTTCCTATCTTATCTTTATACTTCTATCTCTTCCCACCTCTATTTATTTATTTATATCATGAAAGGAATCTACATTTTTGACAATATAATCTTGCCTCTATTGTCATCTGTCTTACCTGCATTTCATATTTCATTAAATATTGACATTACATGTAAGCATTGCCTTGGGAGATACTCTGTTTAAATGTAGACTCTAGACTGATTATACAAAAGATTCAAACAGAATAAAACCTTGGATTGTGAGAAACTTAGTCTGTGAATGTTTTACAAGATGAGAAAATATTTCTAGTACATTTTTTCTAATAAAATTTAAGTTTATAAACAATGTTGCCGTATGAGTATTACGTTTCCAAATATCACATGGCCACAGCTAAGTGAATGGTTCTCTCTTGCTCTCTCTCTAACTCATTGAGGATATATGAGTGACTATCTCCCAGAAGCTGAAGACTATGGAGGAGATCTATGCAGAGGAGAAAAAAAGCAAAAAAAATCCCTCACTTCAAGTGAGACTAGGGAGATATACAAAATGTACAAAAGAGTACAAAATTCTTTAGCAAATCACCACCCCAAAAAGGTCACAGCAGGTTGAGAAATGAATCTTTTTAATGACAGTGCAGTTTCATATTTCACCAATATCCTCAAAATGAGACAAAAGCAAGTATCATTAGACAGGTTCCTTGTCAAAGTGCAGGAAACCAAAGAATTACACGGAGCCAATATTGGTGATTCCATTAGTGACTGTGAAATCTGTCCTGCACAATAGCTCTCCTCTCTCTTGTGCCCTCATACCATCCAGGAAGATTTTCAAAGATAAGCAGAGGTTAATTTATTTTTCTTTATATTTTACATTTTCTCTATTATTTTGTATTACATTAATATATTTATATGAATATTTTTGGGTGTAGAACAAATCGTTCTAGTTTTTCTTGGCAGTTTTTCTTGCTTTGATATAGAAGTTCTTTGGATTAGAATTAAGTTTCCCAAATAAATTATGCTTACAAACCAAGATCTTATGTATATTCTTATTGTTCTTATAAATACAAATATGATACAGGGCAGCAAATCTGCTATAATTGTGTAACCTGTGCGATGTTGGAATATTGCAAGAGACAGTGTGAAGTTTCTTTGTCCATGGCTGTTTAGAGACCTGTCTCCTCTCTCGCTTGGTCCTTTCCTCTGTACAGCTTTCCTTATTTATCCCCTTTGGCCAGCTATAAAATGCATGCTGAGATTGAAATCATCTTTAAAGGACACATAGCATGGAAAATAGCTTGCCACTCAGAGAAAGGTGATGGCTCAATATTTTATGTTTCTTTTTCGGTACTATTTTTTTCAACTTTTAAAAGACAAATACTTGGTGTGAAATTTGGTGTGGTTGCTGCTTTGAAACTATTGTCCTGGGAATACAACTCAGTAGTAGAGTCTGTGTCTAGAGACCCTGGGCTCAGTCACTGGCATCACAGAATAAAAAATCATAGCCATCATTATGAGAAGATTCTCCCATCAGTTAACTTGACATTAGAATCTATTCACTGGCTTTTTGTTTTCAAGTTACAGTGCTCTTTTTCTTGGTTATTGTGGTCCCTTTCCTGTACTTGGGGCAAGATGCCTGACATCCACAACTTAAGGCAGGAGAGGCTAATGGGTTCAGAATGCAGCTCAGGGTCAGCTGCTTGAAGGGTAGAGCATTATGGTGGAAAAGCCTGAAAGAGTGGCTCGCCTCATGGCAGCAGGAAGCAGAGAGAAAAGGGAGGAGCTACACGAGCAGGCAGGCCTCCTAGAGTCACTGCTAAGAAACCACTTCCTTCAACATGCCCAAGTTCCTGCAGGACACTCAGGCAGTGACTCATCAATGGTTTAATCCACTGATCCCAAATGTCCACCTCTGCACATGAGAATTTGAAGGGACATTTCAAACCTAAATTGTAACCTGGTAGCATAACAACTGATTTTGGGTATAAACCTTACTGTCTTACATACCATAATGTCAGCTTCACAAACTTACATTTTACCTTGTCTCCCTTCACTTGTCCCTTTAAAGAAAGTGGTGTACTGAGTTAACATCACCTAATTAGTATGTTGTAAAATTATGTGCTGGAGTTGAAAGGCCCAAGAAGACTCAGTGAAGGTGGCTCAGAGGACTCACTGAGATTCTGCCCCCAGTGAACAAAGAACATCCAAAACTAGTCAGCTTTATTCAGGATAGTTAGCATGATCGTGTGCACAATCTCCTCAGCAAAGGAGGACCATGTGCTCAGGCACAAAAGTGATCATGGTCTTGTTAAAGTTAAGGAGGATCACATGTTTAGTCACGAACGTAATCATGATTTCCATCAACTTCCATCCCTCTCTCATCCTAGGGTTCATTCAGGGGTCAACCAATAGCATTCCAAGAAAGGGAGAAAGCAACAACTAGAGAACCCACAGGTAAAGCTGCCCTGCCGCAGTTGCCTCTGGGCCCTGTCCATCACACTCCTCTTCTTGAAACTGCTATCACGCTACATTAGTAAGTGTTGCTATCCCAGCAAGAATGTCTATCAGGTGTGATACAATGTTAATTGGATGTTTTAAAAAATAAAATACATTACAGTAAGTGTCAGATGCCACTAATCCTCCCCAATAATCCTTCCAACTCGAAACACACTCATCCCCTCATCTTTGCCACTTACTCCTGTAATCTTTCCCAAGTGTCTTTCTAACATGTGATGACAAGTACCATGAACGCCTTTTGGCTCTGAGCAGCACCATGGTGGTAGGCAAGAATAAGCACCTTACAAAAGGCAGCAGAAAAGAAGCCAAGAAGAAAGTGGTGGATCCATTTTCTAAGACTGATATAATGTGAAGGTTTCGGCTATGTTCAACATAAGAAATATTGGAAAATCACTCATCAATCAGAACTCAAGGAACCAAAATTGCATCTGGTGGGCTCAAAGGCCATGTGTTTCAAGTGAGCCTTGATTATCTGCAGAATTATGAGGCTGCATTTAGAAAATTCAAGCTAATTACTGAAGATGTTCAGGGCAAAACCTGCCTAACTTCCATGGCATGAACCTCACCCATGATAAAATGTGTTCCATGGTCAAAAAATGGCAGACCATGATCGAAGCTCATGTTGATATTAAGATTACCAATGGTTATTTGCTTTGACTGTTTTGTGTTGGCTTTACTAAAAAACACAACAATCAGATACAAAAAATCTCTTAGCTCAGCACCAACAGGTCTACCAGATCAGGAAGAAGATGATGGAAATCATGACTGGAGAGGTGCAGACAAATGATTTGAAGGAAGTGGTCAATAAACTGATTCCAGACAGCATTGAGAGAGACAAAGAAAATGCTAGCCAGTATATCAACCCTCTTCATGATGTCTTTTGCAGAAAAGTAAAAATGCTGAAGAAGCCCAGGTTTGAATTGGGAAAACTCATGGAGCTTCATGGTGAAGGTTGTAGCTCTGGAAAGGCTACTGGAGATGAGACTGGAGCTAAAGTTGAATGAGCT
This sequence comes from Capromys pilorides, assembly GCA_004027915.1. Taxonomy (NCBI): domain Eukaryota; kingdom Metazoa; phylum Chordata; class Mammalia; order Rodentia; family Capromyidae; genus Capromys; species Capromys pilorides. The sequence continues at coordinate 8,760 of PVKN010022373.1, forward strand.
TATGGCTATGAACCACCAGTCCAGGAGTTTGTTTATGACCCAGATTTTTAATAGTGATAAATAAAGTCCTATTTGTGATGGAAAAAAAAAAAAGTACCGTGAACGATAATGTCCAGCACCACCCAACAAAAAGGCATCTCACAAAAATAGGACACTGGGTCTTCATCCTCATTAATCACCAGGTCTGGCACCATGTGGCTTCCAGTTCTTCCCCTAAATCTAAATGACCATGAATGGGAGGCACTTTGAATTCATTCAGGACACTGAGGCAGCCAGGTTGGTGAAACTAAAGACCCTCAGGAAAGAGTACTCCAGAGCTGCTGCAGAAAGTGATGGGATGAGTGTCCTGAGGGAACAGAGAATATACTGAGAATGATGGCATCCTATCTTTTACTGTAATACATCTTTAAAATCTGACCATTCACTGTAGTTTTTTCATACTTAATATGCTGTGCCATAAAATATGTCTCAATAAATTTCAAAATGTCAGAAATATGAAAGTTCAGGGATGTATTGAATCACTCTCTGAATTAATTTAGTGAAATCTATTTCTTCATGTTGGGACTGAATATTTCAAACTATTGCAACTGTCCTTGTTGTTCTGAATTCAATTACAGACTTCTCATTTTGACCTTTAACAAGCTTCTGCCAATGTACAAAAACATGAAGCCATTAATAAGTTATTAGCTCAGCTACACCTGCCAGTGAGAAATGTCATTTTTCTGCAACATGCTACTCTGCTTCTATGCCTTGAGTAGCTTCAGAGACTATTTTGTATTCTCCTGTGCTTCTGTATTAGCTACTTCAAGGGTTCTTCCTTTAGAGTAGACTTGTCAGCTGCTCCAACGGACTGCTTTCCAGGCTTCAGAGAAAAACACCAGGCTCTTTCCTGTTCCTGGGGTGGCCCTCTTCCCTTTCAAGTCCTTGTCCTCAAATATGCCTTTCTCCCTGCTATTTTTCTTCTGTTATCTTTAGAGATTTGAATGGTTCTTTGAGTCTCAGATGCTATGTCTTGTCCTGCCTCCTCACAGAACCAGTTGTCCTGAGTTAGCTTGTTTTCCACCTCAGATGCCCATCTCAGTCACTGCTACTGGGAAATTTTCATGGACACTCTTTCACATATTTCTGAAGTTCTCATATTTTGAGTATGTGCTCTTAAGATATTTTGAACTTGATATTAATTGTGTTCTTTTGAAATGAACTGTTTTAGAAGACTCATAATTTACATAATAATAGTGAAGATTTGTAGTTTCTATGTATTGACATTCAGTTTCTTTTATTACTACAGGTAATAGCATGATACAATGGTTATAGTTAATTAATCAATATCTCTGTGTTATTGTTTCTAAAATCCATACTTTAGTAAAATATCCTCATTGCTCTGAAATTCTATTACTTTCTCTCTCTTTCTCTTCTCTCTCTTTTTCATTGTAAGCACAGGGTCCACAGAGTCTCACTACACAGATCAGTCTCATAGTGATCTTCCTGTTTTTGGCCTCACAAGCACTGGGATTATAGGAGCATGCCACCATGCTCAGTCTCAATCGCCATCTCAGTGCACCCTGGGTGTGGGGTTGGGCCTGTACAGTGTGCCAAGGATCAAACCCCAGTCCCTGCATCTGCCTAAGCAGGCACTTTAATTCACTGAGCTATCAGGCTGGCCCTCTCTCTATCTCTCTTGATCCCCCTCTATGTGTGGTTTCTGGCTCATTCTTTTCTCTCACTTTATATACCACATTCTCACAGTTATTGTCTCTGATCCAATACTTAGCTTAAAATTTTCAGGGTCATTTTAAATATGATTATAAAAGCTATGTCTTTATTTAAGGCCTTATTCCTTCAAGACTGCAAGCAATGTATCTCCAATGCCAGCAAGAGTACCTATGGGTATTTATGAATGTAATTCATTAAATGGTTCAGGCATAATATATTGTGAATCCAAGATTTATTATTTTCCCTTTCATGTTAATGTGGTGTCAGACACAGAATCCTTTTATTCTAAGTTTCCCCAATGTATGATAGAGAATATTGTGAATCCTGTTCTGCATTCTGCAATGCGCGCTGAAATTGAAGGATAATGGTTAGAATCACACAGCAATGTCCGCCTCCTCCCACCCTTTTTTGTTGCCGTTGTTGTTTTTTCCAGGGACTGCACTCAGGACCTTGTGCTTGCCACATAGGTGCTGATGCTCCATGCTTTTGACTGTGCTTCCTTCCAAGTCTCAGGTGATCTGTGATTGCACAGAAATGAGGTTCCACTCATCTGCAGCATGGCTTCTGGTAGCTACCAAATGTCTGGACTGGGGTATATTCCCAACTGTCTGGTTGCCAACATGGAGTACCTCACCCTCCTACCTTCTCTGAAAACAGTTATTTGGTCTTCTAGTTCAGTGAATCAATGCACAATGAGCTGGTTCTGAGGCAGGAACCTCATGGGAGAAGGGAATGGAGGAGCTATTTGACATTCAGGTATAGCAACTGGAAGAGAGGCACACCCTATGGGCTCCCCAGATTTGCCCCAAGGGCTCTAAGCCGCCCCGCCACAAGGATCCCACTCCTCACACACTGTCACCTGTCACTCTCAGTTGGTTAATTCACCAGTGAGTACAGTGACCTCAAGGTCCAGCCGCCTCTTCAGTTGTCGCTTAACCCAGACCAGGGTCCATTAAGATTAATAAGCACAGGACATAAATTCTACATTAAGCTGTCGGTTCTTTTCTCAACAAGGGATAATTTTGCTTAACCCACCCTGGAAGCAACTGACACCATGAATTTTATTGGACCAGACAAGAACCTCTTTTTACTTTTATTTATTTATTTTCCTATGTATTTAGTGCAGGGTCTACAGTATCTCACTACACAGGTTGGACGTGTAGTGATCTTCCTGTTTTCAGCCTCCTCAATGCTGGGATTACAGGCATGGCCCCCATGCTGGGTCTTAATCACCATCTCAGTGAGCCCTGGGGGTGGGGGTGGGGCCAGCACGGATTGCTGGGAATCCAACCTGCTCTCTGAGTCAGCCTGAGCAAGCACTTTAGTCTGCTGAGCTATCTGTCTGGCGCTAAAAGCTTTTTTTTTAAAAATCTTTATCTGTATATGAATTTTAAAACTCATGGTTTAATATGTTATGAACATATTGCCACAATTTTGCATTAATGAATCATATATTTGAAAGCTATGGAAAAATGAAACATGAGATACCTGTGCTCATCAACTAGCTTAAAGCATAGAACTTCTATAATATCCTAGCATTTTTATCATATTCATTTTTTCTTAATCAATACTCCAAAGTTTAAGTATTTCTCCATATTTTATTGCATTAAATATTGTTTTCATATTCCTATTAAATTATATACACTATTGAGTGAAAGGAGATTTTATTGGATAGCATGGATTTAGATTGTTTTGAATTTTTCTTATGTCAGACAATAATTTTGTGTGATTTCTACCTAACTGTGAGGTACTTGCTGAAGTATAGTTTCAAAAGCTACAGGACAAGCATAATAAAATCATAGCAATATTTTCTAAAGTTATTGTAGCAATTTATACTCCTTGTGGCACTTTATGAGAATTCCTATATCCTTACCCCCTGCCTAACTGGATATTGTCGCGCTCTGAAATACCAGCATTATGAGCACTAAAACATACCTTGCTTTGCTCTTAATTTTGATTTACTTGATTATAGAGAGTATAAGCACTTTATTATGTTATTTATTGATCATTCATAGTCCAATTTCTCTTAGATAACTGATCATAAAATTTTTTCCATTTATTTTATTGCCCAAAAAATTAAGAGTAAAGAAAATCTCAGTAAGGTATGAATATTCTGGTTGTGTGCAAGATGAATTGAATATAGAGGGGATAAGAGAATTGTGTTACAGTAGTGGTGGAGTATTGATGGAGTATTTTGGTTTAGTTTTGCTTTTTTTTCTGTTTTATAGTCTTCTCTTTGAACTTTGGAAGCTTAATGAATTTTTTTACTTGGAAAGGTTAGGACACAATTAATTATCATGTTCCTGCTCTGTCACGGGCTCTGCAGTGTGAGGGACCAAGGAAATGTGCTGCTTGTAGTTAGGACAGCTGAGCCTGGGTAAGGAATATCTCTGTAATCTCCCTGGAGTGGCTGTTCCTTTCACTTAAGGTTTCTTTTTGTTTCTGTCTGTCTTGTTTTTTCGGCACCAGGGATTGAACTCAGGACCCAGAGCTTGTCAGGCAGGCACTTATTCTGCTGAACTATCTCTCTGGTGCTTGTCTTTCTTTTTTAAAGAATACAAAATAGTGGGAAATAAAGCATTAGAAATGATACAAAATTTCATCAAACAAAGTAATAGGAATTCAACAATGGTTGCTGTATTGCATGATATTTTCTTCAAATTGGTTGTTTAGATTACCAGATATAAACCAGAAAAATTAGTTTAAAAAACACAAAACAGCAACAAAAGTGTTACAAGAAGTTAAAAATTGAAATAATAAAAAGAAAAAAAAAATGAAAAGTTAACTGCTCCTTTCAAAAGAGCCATACAAATCAGTACAAAAACTACCCTGCATATATACATACATACATGTAACTTTTTCCCCCTTTCTATCAAGCATTTCATTGGATCTATGGAAGATGAACCATCATTTGTCTGTAAAGGTCCTTCTTTGCTTTTGAATGATCCTGATGGCATCACTGGATGACATTTTCTATAACAGTTATTTTCTTTTGAGGTCATTCTATCACCTTTTAGCTTCTGATATTGCAAATGCTTGCCACGGTGCATATAACTCTTATCATTATTTGTTTAAGAACATGATTCCTAGGGCTAGTGAGATAACTCAGTGGACTAAGTACTTGCTTTGGCAAGTTCAGGGACCAGGGTTCGATTCCTGGTCACACATGTCATGCAGCCCTGACCCTGGGGCGCACTGCACCAGTGACAGAATCTGGGCCGGTGTGGTAGTCCACTCCTATAATCCCAGCACAGGGGAAGCTGAAAACAGGAAGCTCACTATGAGTCCGAGGTGCATGGTGGCATAGTGAGACCCTGGTACCAAATACATAAATGGAAAAAAAAGAACATGGCTCCCTTCTTTTCTCTGGAAGGCACTGAGGATTGAACCCAGGGCTTTCACACCAAGCTCCATCTGCAGCCCTTTGCTTTTATTTTGAAGGAGAGGCTCATTAAAAGTTGTTAGACTTCTAAGGCTTGGCTGGCATTTGCACCCTCCTTGCATCGACCTCTCAGAGTGCTGGAAAATCAAACATGCGCCGCTCTCCCAGGTCCCCACTCCCTGTGGATTTCATAAAATGCTCATTATCCTGGGTGTTTTTGTATTTGGCAGTGAGACTCTTCAGGGTGCCTGGCTTCTCGGCATCTGTGTGCTATAGGTTCTGTGGTGGGTGTCTTGAATGCCAGCTGCTCTACAGGGGAACATAACAAAGACACAGGTAGAGACCATCTGTAAGCAGGAGATGTCCATGCCGTAACCTTAGGCCTGAGATCTGGAAACTTCTGGTCTCCTGGAGACCAGGGAGATCTCACACAAGGGCTTATCAAAAATGTGATGGATTTTAAGATTAAAAATAGTTATTACAGTAAAAGATATGTTGCCCAATGTACCCTCACTTTGAACATACACTTCCCATGGTCCCTACTACTTTTTGCAGCAGCCCTGGAGTTCTTTCATGTTTTTATGAGTGTGATCAGAAGTACAGTGATGACAACGTGGGAGAAAGAGCCACAAAACAGCAATAATTACTGCAGGAGATGGAGTTCTGAGGCCACTCAATTCCTCCCAAGGTCTTTCTTGCGTTTGCATTGCCAGGGCAAAGTGCCTACCAATTAAATACTCACAAATTAAAGGAGAGGCAATTTGCTCTGGTTCTCAGCTTTACTCCGTGGTTGCCTGACTCTAAAGCAGGAACAGGGCATCAGAATAAAGGGTGCACAACTTCTGGTGCCCCAGAGGCAGAGAAAATCCTTCCAGGCCATGCCCCAGCTACCTCCTCCAGCCAGGCCACACCTTCTATGGTTCGCTCATCCCTGAACTCATTTATGATGGATCCACTGATGGGCGCTGCGCCCCTGATCCATCATCTTCCACACAAGGCACATGGGAGAATTTGTGGGGATGGCTTAGATCTAAATTATACCAAGGCATAAACTGGGTCCAACAATGCTACAAAAAGCACATTTTAGGCCAGTGCTAGAGTCATTTAGTGAAGTGCTCTATGGCATGGGTTCACCAAGCTGTCAAGGTGCTTGTGGCAAAATTGTACAAGTTTGTCTGTTTTGTTTCATGGGAGAAGTGGAGACACAACAATTTTCTCTCTTTGTAAATAAATTCTTATCTCAGGGAGGAGTGAGTAAAATTAAATATGAAAAGGAATCAAACAAAACATCCAATGGAAATAAACTGTACTAGAGACAACCTACATT
>PVKN010022374.1:0-15179 GCA_004027915.1 Capromys pilorides
AAAATTAATTTGGCAAATATTCATGATTTATTCCAAAATTACCTGTCCTTAGTTTTTCATACATATGGGCTCCTTAGAGTTGTTTTCCTTATGACAATTGCATATGACTTCTTATGTCACTAGGTCAGATTTTCTTACTTTTTATTTGACTGCATTCACTATAACACTGGGAATTACTTTCCTGAGCATGTTTCCTTTCTTTTGTTTCTTTTCTTCAATTTATCTTCTTCTGGTCTATTTTTATCTGCTTTCTCCTGTTGGCTTGATCTGTACCGACCTTGAACCTGACTATGTTTACTCCCCAGCCCAGGGAAGGATACTTGTTTCCAAACACGGCACGTGTTGATGTCCTTGTATTTTAGCATCTACAGGCATGAGATTATTCTAAACAGGAACTAACTCATTAGTCTAAATCATTTTACCTACAACAATTTGGTCCTTGTGACACCCAGAGTCCAAAGGCTTCTCAGGAAAAATAAATAAACAAAATGAAATCAGTGAGTACCAATTGTTTGGATGAAAACATAGTCGCAGAAATCAGCCCACGTGCACTGTTTTTCTAGTCCTGCGACACCCGTTGGAAGCCGGCTGTGTCACTGAGTAGGAGGTCCTGCAGGATTCCTGCCTCAGCAGTGTTTTGCTCATAGCTCTAGCAATTCAGGCAGGAGAGGGTGAGATATTTTCCTCAAGTGTCTCCTCAGGAGTTGAGTCGTTGCTGTGGTGTGGATCTTCCCACTCACCCTGCAACCCGCTGCTATGGTAGTCAGGCATGAGTATCCAACCTAGCATCGGAGTCAGGTCTGAGTCGGCCTTCTCAGCCTGGCAGTGTCTCTGGAAATTTCAAGACCTCTAACCCTTCCCCACGTCCGTGTGTGCCAGCCTGTATGTGCTAGCTGATTTGCTGTGAGTGCTGACAGCAGTAGTGTCATTTTTCTCGATCTTTAGCCAGTTCACCTCCCAAATACACTGGTAATCACACACCTTCAGTTTGCTATCTTGATTTTCTCAACTCTGATTTTGTTTGTGAATAAACAAGGCCCCAGCACAATGCCTTATTTTTCAAGAACCACAGAAGCGTTAAAGGCGTTGAGGAGAAGAGAGTGAAACTGTGTTTGGCTAGTGATTTCCCACTGCTCCAGGGCCATCCGCTCCGCACTGCCACCTCGCTGCGCCTGGCACTGCGCCTTTCCGCTCCTTAGTCTTCAGAATCCAGGGCCGATTGCTCATGCTGAGGCCAAAAGCTGGCGCTGGCATTCTTACGCAGGCGGTTATTTGTTTGGCGGGCTCTTTCTGCCCTCAGAGCAGCTGGGAGATGGGTCCCCACAGCCCAGCGGTAGCTGTCTGAGAAGGGCTGCGTGCACCGGCAGTAGGCCTGCAGCATGCAGACACGCAGAACCCATAAGGGATCTCTGCGCCTGGGTGAAGCAACAAAGGAGGTTTCTAGGAGCGGTCACGGCAGGCTGTGGGCCCATCCCTCAGCTCAATGCTCACCTGAGTATTTGGGAAAGGAGGCTGCGCGTTCAGCATGGACCGCAGTCTGCCCAAGCCGCCACTCCTCGGAGACGCCGTGTTATCACGGTTTGGTCAGTCTCCGGACGGTTGCCTTGAACACTCTTTCTAGTCATAGACCTCAGTCTAGCTGGAGGCGGGCTAGGTTCTCTGTCTTCATGTCTTCGCTGCAAACGCCCCAGTTCTAATTTTAGCTTTCTATCACTTTCCAGGAGTTCTTAGAACACATTATAAAAACTGTCTTTTATGTAAGAATCTTTTGGCTCGATGTCTTGTACTTTGAGGAACTACTTTGACATGTGATAGCTATCGTTGTCCTCTTATTATTTAATTAAGAATCATTTTTTCATTAAAATATACTCTTCCTAATGCTGTGCCACAATACCTATCCTGTACCACTTGTCCTCTTGCATTTCTAGTAGCAGCAAGAGTTTTCTTTCTTTTACAGTAGCTGATAATTCTCTGCGGACCTATTGAGAACAGTCTTTGTGCCCCTAGGTTTAATATTTATAAGTATGAAAAGCTGTGAAAACTATGATAAGTAGATGTTGGTGACAATGGAAAGGTTGAGAGTAAGCAGAGACATATCTCTATCTCAATATCTATTGTATCTTCATTTATATAGACTTCTATCTAGCAGATGAAGCAAAGGAATACTTCATATTCAGTCTTCTTGTTTGCAGGGTAACATTGCCAGTTCTGTACAATAGTTTGCATTAGTATGACATTATGGAAACATATCTAGAAATTACTGGCTTTCTCATGGAAAGTGAGCTTCATTTCTCTCCCTAGCATAACCAACATCTTTCAAAGACTCCTTATTCAATCATTGCAAGACCATGTTGTTATGGTTGATTCACTGCGTCAACTTGAGACACATAGACGTTTAACGAGCTCAGCAGGGGCTAGGGTCCTCACTTTGTGAACACCCTGAGCCTGTGCAAGAGGCAGGCAGGGAGATGCGTGAGTGCAACACTTGCCCTAGGGCGGGTAGCCTGCCTACTGTAAAGGGGAAGTGAAAAAGGACTGACTGCCACTCTCCAGAGGAGCTCCAGTCTTTGCTTTTAGTGTGGATGCCACTCCTGGCTTCTAGTGCAGACTGTTTGCTTTCTGCCTAGGACTCTTCAGCCCTCCTGTGTAGACTCTGTGGCCTTCCTGTGCAGACCTTGCAGCCTCCATCACAGGCCCATCAGTCTCCTAACGTGGACCCGCATAGACACTGCAGTGAGCTCCAGACCTTGGGCTGCACCCTCCAACCTCCAGCCAGCTGACATCCTCTGCCGGCTTCCTCATCCCACCCTGCAGCTAACCATCATGAGCCAAACTTACACTTTCTTATGCATCGGGGTGTCTTGTGTTATATCTATTTGTCTAGTAAGCCCTGACTGACACACATGTGGAATCATATAAATTACTTGAAATTGATAGTCATAAGTAGCTAAACTTAGGCTCATTATTCCAAGGCAATAACCTTATCACAGGTTCAATGTCAGCTTATCATTAGGGCTACTTGTCGAATAGCCCTGTTTCTGGCCCATTCTGGGTTTGCTGACGGCTTCTACTTCCCTGTCTCTCCTTTGCTAAGAAAGGGACCAAGTGCCCAGTTCTTCCCAAGAAGTTGCAAGTGAAATAATATGGACCACTTGGGGATTGAAACACTCAATTTTTACAGAGAGACCCCTTGGTTCTTTGTCTTTCACCTTGCATGATGACTGATGAGTTTAAGATATTGGCTATTCTATGATGGACGTGGATGAACTGAGACCCCTCATCCTGACCCTTCGAAATGGATATAAAAGATGAATAAGAAATGACTCTTTTGCTATTCCAGGCTTTCCAGGTCACTCAACTTACTTTAGTCATTATCAACACACATGGAGAAGTCAAAGTTGTAAGTTACCAATTGCATGAGCGAGAGAACAGCCCACCATAGAGCACATCTACCACAGAGCTGGCTGGACGGATTGCCTTCAACTTCACAGTCTCTGTTTGGTTCAGACTCTCATTATGATTCCTTTAGTAGTGATGTTCTCCAGCACCAAGTGTACCGCTAACAATGTTGCTTGGGTAGCTTTCCAGTGGGGCTCTATGCATGAGTTAGCAATCATGAAGCCTAAAAATAATGTGGCTAAAATCTATTGAGGCCTTGAAGTGAACTCTGCAATTTTCAAAAGCCACCCACTAGGCCATGCTGAGTGTAATGGTGAGGACAAACAGCAGGTGAGACTTGTTTTTAGGCAGAGGAACTTAAATCTGTGGGTGAAAAGCTTCCACATATGTTTCCAAGCATACTGTACTATGGATTTAAACATATTTCTTCAGTGGATCCTTAAAACTTTATGGGGACAGGCACCATGACAGCCATGAACTGGTGATGGTGATGCTTCCATGTGTAAGACAACATCCGGTCAGCGCTTCCCAAGCACATTCACTGGCTGCGAAGCTCAAGACGAAGCTCAAGCTCAGAGCTTATGTGGGCTTCCCAACGGCATGCAGATGTCAGAGCTGGGGTTCATATCTAGGACCAATGTCAAAGTATGTAATTGCTCGGCATTGTGAGTGGCACACAGGGGTTATGCGCCTTGAGACTCTAAAATGAGTGCATACCGCAGTTATTTCATGATATGAAACTGGGAAGACCTCAGGCAAAGTAAGTAAAACAGAGCCGCAAGTCCTCTCTTTCGAGTACTGTTCCTCTGAGATTTCGCCCCATTGTTCACCTGTTGAAAGCAGAGCATCTCATCAGTGACAGATGGCTGTTCGGTTTATTTAACAAGGAATCACTGCACACAAATTAAGGACCTGTCACCTCATCCCCCTCCTCCACACTGGGTCTCGGCGGCTCTTGCCTCCACCCATGATCCTCTCAGTGGATCCTGCTCTGTCTCATTCATCCAGCTGGAGCTTCAGGCTGAGGATGCAGTCACATGAGAGCACATTTGGTAGCACAGGACGGACACGGCTCCATCTTTCCTGGCCGCCGATTGCTTCTCCTCACTGAACTGAACCCTCACAAGGTAAGTAGACAGCGGATGCTGAGTCCCTCCGAGGCCTGATTTAGAAGACAGACTTGAGAGATGCCAGAGCCATAAAGGCAGACCAGGGCATCGCTGCCAGGGGTGAAATCCTCTCCTTCAGCTGTGCTCTCTACTTCTCCCCGAGTTCTTGCTGGGATGCTTCCCGAACGCAGCCCTTCCTACCTGCACACTCTTCTGTAACTTTCTGCACTGTTTTTCAAGTCCAGCGTCTTCTCCACTATCATCAGCATATGCTCGCCTCCAGCCCTGGCACTCTTCACACCACCAGTATTTCTCCACTGCATTCATTTCACACTACGATGCACACTTGCATCCTAAACCCTAACCTGAACAGTGCTCCTTCTAGCTGCATAGACATCTATCAGCTTCCTGCTTCCCACAGGGAGAGTAGCCGGGGACCCTAACCCGACATAGCAGGCATCTTGCAGACCAGTCTTAGTCTCTTCTTGAGCCTCCTTTGATGCCAGTCCGTGCCAGGACCGCTTTCTTTCTCTTTCCTCCTTGGCAGGCTGATCATAGCTTTCAAATCTACAGCAGGATTTTTCAAATCACTGTGAGTTGGGACATGGATGGAATACTTTCTTCTTTACTTTTTATGTTTAAAATGGTGTATTTGATGTATGATTGATATACAAAGAGCCCTAATGTTTAATGTCTACAATGTGATGAGTTTGGAAATAAACATGCACCCATGACATCGCCACCACAGCCAGTGGTGTAGACACACCCATCCCTGCCATTCCCTTTGCTTTTCCATCTAGAAAATGTTTTCGAAGTCAGTCAGACATCAGCTCCCCCACAAGCTTCTCCAAGGGGTTGCAGGCAAACTTCTCCAGTCTTTTTATGGGACCAGCAAAGCACTTCATTCATGTAATAAGTTGCATGAATTTTCTTATCTTTTAACTTACCTGTTCATGTGTTTTCTACTAAATTCAGAGCAGGACCTTACGCATCTTTGTACTTTCTGTAACTCGCACAGAGCTTTGTATACTGCAAATCTTTGAAAATATTTGCTGAATAAAGGGAGAAAGTTTTATTTCCTTAATTCATAAATAGATAAGTTGCTAGTGTCCAATGACAACTCAATCAGAAGAAACCAGTGTCATGGAGCTGTCCCAATAATTTGCGTGTCTGATAACTGAGCTCACAAGTGTTACACAGAAACAAAGCAGGCGGTTCTCCTGCAAGTTCTGACATGAACAGTGAGGTAAGCAGCACTGTCATTTTGGGTGCCTGTCATCTTGTGTTTGTCTCCAGAACAAGATGGCGAACTCCACGCTGAGAATGCTCAGTGCTGGCTCTGATGACTCGGGAAGTCGAGCTCTGTGAGCGCCGCTGCCCCTTTGTTTTCCTGTTACGCACAGCCTGGTTATGCACAGCCCCACAGGCAGGCTTTCTCTGCTCTGTGAGGCAACCCGATTCAGAGAAAACCAAGACAGATGGCGCCGTCCACTTGCAGGATTTTGAAAGATAAGCTTTATAGCTGCAAGTTAACATAATACTTTCTTTCCTCAGTGCATGAATATTCATTAGCATCAACACAGACACACAATCGTATAGACACACACACACACACACACACACACACACACACACACACTCTCACACACACTCTCTCTCTGTTCAGAACCAGAAACAAACAGCAAGGATGAAAACAGCTGCACACGTGACACAAGCCTAGAAATTCTTCATCCATCCGTCATTGTTTTCCTAGCCATCGAGGCCCAGTTAAAGCTCTGGGGTCCAGAAAGCTTTCAGAGCTGCTCAACTACAGTTCAAGTATGACATCGGCTCAGAGTTGCTCTTTCCAAGGGTTCAAAGCTTACCAGTGCCAATGTTTTCCCCAGTCATTGCCAATTATGATCATATTCCCCTGCCAACATTCATTTTTCAGTCCTCTACGTGTTTTCCCCCAGCAGACAAGCCTGCTTATAAGCTCATGTCCCCAGAGCCAGGGAGCGCACAGATCGACTCGCTCTGCGGCTGCTCGTTCAGGGTGAGCTTGCCTTAGCCAACCAAATCTTCAGATGACAGAGCTGATGATTTCCATTGTTTACATGACCAGAATATTTGGGAACAATTACTAGCCGTATACCAGGCCAATTGTATGTTTACGGCTGTGTATGCCTACTCTTCTGGTCTTAGATGCAAGCACCATGCAGACGTCATCAGTCCGTGCAGCGCATTTAGCGGGGCACTCCCTGTGCTGACTCAGCAGCATTTCACGACCCCACTCTGCACATGAATGATAGCCATGAGTTTGCTATGAAAATTAGAAGACGATGCATTCTGAAGAATTTTAATTTACATAGTGAAAAAGGTGAAATACGTGTCTAATTTCTTTATTTTCTGACGAAAGTAGATATTACATCTCACTATGTAATTCAGGTTACCAGAAATACCACTGCTGAGAACAATTTTTATATCAAAAATTAATATCTAGAGAGTATTAGGGGTTAGAATGCCCACATTAGAGATCCAAGAAAGCTAGACTGTGAGATTTTTGGAAATTTTGGTTTTCTAAAATTGTATAGTCTTAAGGCAAGAAGATTGGACATAAAATGGTGCTTAAGTTGTTATGATTTTGCCCTTGAATTCTCTGAGAGCTTGTAGAATCACACAACACACACACACACACACACACACACACACAACTGGAGAACACACTTCTTACCCTTTGGCCTACCTTGGGTTGTATCAAACATACAGAGCTCATAAATCCATATTCCCTCCCTTCATTTTAAGAAGAATAGTAAGGACATGCCCTGTTGCTTGATCTTCAATGACCAAAAGTGGCAGCTAGAGTTTTGTTTGACAAGGTCTTTCCTAGGATGATGGATTCTGATGGAGCACACAAGTATTCAGATTCAGCCTAACCCTGCTCTGAGAAATCAAAGTGGCTAAGCAAGATGAGAAGTCTGTGGGTGCGACTAGCATCTTCGCTTATACTGCTAAAGGGAGCTCCTTTTATGGGCAGGGAACTGTGTGGATTTTGTTGTATGTAGGAACAGTGTCTCCATTAGTATAATACTGAACAAGGTTGCATTGTCTGTAAGAATAAATTGTGTCTGGGGAGACTTTGGCTCCTACACACGTGCTTGGCTCACTGACTTAGACTGAACAAAAATGCCGCTTTTCTTTTCATTCATTTTGTTTTGTTTTCTTGAATCTCACACTGACATTTCCCAAGGGATCCACTCATAAGGCCCACAATTCTCTGGACCATTTTGTTAACGGCCTGCCAGGAGGTCAAGCTCAGCTAAGTAAAGCAGTCTTTGCAGGCTGCAATGTGGAGGATTTTAGATCTCACGAACTGTCTGGTGGTGAACAGAGATGAATTCCCATGCAAATGCGTTTCTGTCTCTGAATCTCCATACATGTGGGTGGCGGTCACCTCCAACTCCTCTATGCTCTCCCTGGACCTCATAACATCAGGTGCTGGAGCACACTATGTCGAGGGTGCAGGGGCAAAGGGGCTTCTCTGGTGCTTGGACATCTGTCCTCTTGAGGGGTTGCTGAGTGCACAACCCCCTACAGTGTGTGTCTCTGGCTTTGTCCTGATTCTGTGCTTCGGTTCTTGGTAATATTTTGTTAAGTTTAATAATAGCCATTTTCTCCCACTGGGGCTGACTATCTTCCTTTTAATATGGCTGGTAATCAGACTTAGCTGGCCCTGCCCCTAGGACACGTGTGGTTCTTTCCCTGGGGCTATCGCCTCTTTCTGCTTCACTTGTGTTTTTCTTTCTTCTCTTCTTTGCTTTTTCCTTTTTCAGTGGTCAAAGATAATGTAGACTGACTGAACCCTCTAAATAGCTTCACTCAGATATTTATAGCAGACATTGAAAGCTTCCCACATCCAGAACAAGGCTTCTGAGTTTGGTTCTCGCAAGAACTGTTTCTTTAGGATGCTCCCTCCCAGAAAATGGTGGTCTTGTCCTCCTTTCTACAAACCGAGGACTTGACAGTCATTCTTGTTTCTTTCCTTTTCCTCATGTTTCCAAACCTTGAGTCTGTATCTTTTGTCCTTCAAATCCAATCCTACCTTCCCTGGTTTGTTTCGTATCCCCAGGAGCTAACTTCAGGCCATGGATTCCAGCCTGTTCCTGGCTGCCTGCTTCCAGCTGTGGTTACCACAATGGCAAGGACTGCAGAATGGGAAATAGGAAAAAGGAGCAGAGAAGCCACCCACAGCCATTTCCCCTTCTGTCCCAGCCAGTGGCTGTCCTGAGGAGGTCTTAGTGACAACAGCCCTGTCAGCCTCCCCACACATGGAACCCCACACTCCACGCTCAACATGGAGCTGATAATGGCACTTCCTTGCTTCATGTCTCCAGCGTAGGAACGGTCTTGGCTTCTCCATGCTGTCTCATCTTTCTCCTGTCTGGTCAAGATGACCTAAAATTCCCACACTGAGCGTGTCACCTGCAGGGAGAATGGGATTAGCACAGTTGGCTTATGTTAACCACCAGCACTACAGATGGAGAATTTATCTCAGCAGCCTTAGTAAGCCTGTGTTCCCCTCAAGCTTCTGTGCTGAAATCTGAACTGCAAGGTGACTGTGTTAGGAAGTAAGGCCTGTGGGACATGATCAGGGTGAGAAGGGGGGTGCCTCCTGAGTGGACTTAGTGCCCGCCTAAGGGGCGCTGCCTCTTTTGTCAGGTGAGATCCCTGTGAGGTGTCACTTGTAAGCCAGAAGGCGGGATTTCCCCAGATGCTGAATCTGCTGACGCCTTGGTCCTAGCCTTTCCAGCCTCTGGGACGGAAAGTAATAAATTTCTGTTGTTTACAAGCCACCCAATTTATTGTGCTTTGCACAGCAGGCTGAAGACACCGGGAGTGACTGAGCTGACCAAGAGTTCCTTTCCCTGCAACAGTTTTTCCAGTATTTGTTAATGAAACAGGAAAGAGCTACCCACCACCTTCCAGCGGCTCTGCTATGCGGTGTCCCTTGACCTTGGTTCTTTGAAGATGTCACACCCATGTGCACCTCAAGGTTGTTGCGGTTGTGGTTCCCTTTCCTTAGGGCATCCTCCCCAAGCTCTTCGCAAGGCTGGTGTGACATCAGCAATCACGTTTAGCTCCCACTCATCGCTGCTTGGACGCCTCCCTTTTACTTCTGAGCTGCCCTGATGCCCAGAGTCCACCATGCAGGCGTGCTTGCCCCACCCGTGTTCTCTACACCGCAACCTCACCTTCTTTCTCTCACATACTTGTCACCCCATGAAACAAGAAGCGTGAGACTGCATTTCATGTACTTAGCACTACTTAAAATTATTCTATTGCTGTTGCCTTCTATCTTCTACAAATTCCAAAACAGCAGAAAATTCATGGTTGGAAGGAGTTTTTCAGCTCTCCTTGTGAGCGTGGGTCCTGAGATTGCTTTATGGTTTACAGATAATCACAATTACTTTTATTACAAGGGTAAAGTAAAGGTGAGACTGGTGTCCCAACATTGTCCCATCGTTAGGTATTTCTGAGTGACAGTTAGTGGGCATTTTTGGTTACATTAAGGTGCCAAGATAGCTTTTAAAGGCAGGAAAAAGAAGGCAGATTTTTATTTGGTTTTCATGAATAAAATAAGACAAGAGTGTGTCCAGAGGGAGGAGGCAGACAGAATGGAGGGACTCTTGCCTCACGCAGCCTGTCACGGTTATCTTTCAGGGGAAAAGTAGCACGTGTGTCACGAAGAGAAATCCCGCAGGGCAGCCTGCGGAGGCGGCTGAGGTGGGTGGGCCTAGAGGACGGGAGACGCACGCTTGCGTGCACATGGTCAGGTGACATGGAGAGGCTTGCAGGGGAAGGTGAGCCAAGAAACCGCTCAAGAAAGCACTTCACCTCTTTGATAAATGACTACTTTAATTAATTAGTGAAGCCTTCATTTTGGCACCAGCTGCCTCCCAGACAAGAATAAAGTGGTCATCTGCTAAGGTCGTCAGCACTCGTGGAAGGATCAGGTCTATTTCTGAAAACCAGGATGTTTTCAAGGACTTCTACGTAAACATCAAATCATTCAGACGTTAAGAAGAAGAAAGTATTCAGGTCTGCTGTGAGAGCAGTCTTGAGACTGCTTTACGGTTAACGCGTAATCACAATTACTTTCTTTTTTTGTCTTTTTGAGACAGGGTCTCACTATGAAGTTCAGGCTGGCCTTGAGCTCACTTTTGTAGCCCAGGCTTGTCTTGAACTCACACCAATCCTCCTGCCTCAGCCTCCCAAGTGCTGGGATTATAGGCATGTGCCACCATGCCCAGCCAAAATTACTTTCATTTCTGTTGAAAAAATGCCACTATGACCAAACCTATGGTTCAACAATAACCAAGAAGATTTAATACAGCTCTACAATGTACACACTAACAAAATTGGAATATTTCTTGCTTTTATGGAACTTATAGTCAATAGAAGATAACAACAAAATTTATTTTATTTTTTTACTTTATTAAAATACTGAGTTTATTTCACATGTGTCTCCCTACTATCCCCATGTCTGACCACCACTACTGCTGGGTCTTATCATAACATTCCGTACATACTTAAAACCAAGTAAAGGGTAGAGTTCCATCCTTAAAAACTAAACAGGCATTTCAGAGAACACATTCTTGGCAGTGGGACCTGGGCAATGTTTATCAAACACAGTAGGGAAAGTTCTCACTTTGCCTTATAAAAAGGATAGCCAGATAGCAACTCTTACAGAAATGAAAGAAGACGGAAAACTTTAACAAACTGCTTACACTGTTTTCTTAAAGAGACTTCCTCCACGGCCAGAGCCTCCTGGCCAGTCACCCGGAAGCAATTCTTCACATAACTGATGAACTTGGCTTCCACTTCGGGAAGAGAACCACCTTTTTCTGTACTTGCTTGCATTTTTGCTTTAATGTCTTCTACAGAACTAGGTCCTTTGGGTATCTTAGGAATCTTCCTGTTTCTTGAAGGATTCCTGCCCTTCTGATCTTGGTGCTTGATAGTGTTGAGTCTTTTCCATTCCGGTTTGATTTTTGTGCATTTTTGGCTGGAGTATTTCCTATCGATTTCTTCACTGGAGCTTTCTCTTCAGTTTCTTCATCAACAAAATCATCATCCTCATCATCCTCATCATTGGCCTCCTCATCCTCATCGTCCTCATCATCTTCATCAGCCGCTAGTTTTACTTTTCTCTGTGGAACCTTGCTGCCACCTCCAGGGGCAGATCATTTTCCAGATATTCTTAAGAGTTTTACGTCTTCTTCCTCGTCCTCTTCCGACTCTGCATCTTTTTCCACAGCTGCTAAATGCTGTCCACTAACATGCACAGGCCCTGAACCACGCTTCAGCCTTCAGACAACAGGTAGTGTAATTTCAAAGCCCCTAAGGAACCCGTTGGCTGCACAGACACTCTCAAAGTTGCCAGTGTCACTGTAACTGGACTGTGTGCATCATCCATAGCCTCTGCTTCAGCAATGTGCAATCCATCCTTTGTACCAGGACAACTGGTGCTCATTGGCATCACTGTCCTTCCTAAAGTGATAATCTTTGTCAGCCTTTAGCTCACAACCGAAGAGATAGTTCTGGGGCCTCAGCGGCTCGTGTCCATATCCATGGAATCTTCCAGGGAGTGGTGGCGCGCACTCAGGTGGAGAACGTGGATGGACGGAAGTGAAAGAGTACTGCTCCACAGACCAGACGCGCAGGACGGAATCGCGCCAGGGGAAAAAAAAAACACAACAGCAAAATTTAAACACCAATAAAATTTGATGTGAGATTCAGTGGCTAAGAACAAGGATGAAAATAGGCAAGGGGAGAAAATAAAACAGGAGACAACGGTAGTAGCTGCGATTTCACAAAGGGGCTGGCTGGAAGAGAGGGAAAAGGGAATGCCAAATTTAAGGTGGCAACAAAAACAAATAAGAAAACATGGAAAAACCAAAACCTGTGGGAAGGAGGGGATTGTGAGAAACCAAGAGGAAGAGGGGGAGGCCAGAGACTCAGGGCGGGAGGAACTGCAGGGGCAGCAGAGGAGCACACGGGCCGCAGCCCGCGACGGCTCACCGATCCTGAGCCGAGATGTGGCTGGAAGCCGGCAGCGCTGCAGGGAGTGTGGTCGGAGCTGCCCGGCTCCCCGCCGTCCAAGGCTGACCGAGCCCTTCGGGCTCTCTTGGGCTTCTGCTGCCGAAACAGAGTTTGAGCCTCTGGGAGGCTGTGTGCAGCCTTGGCCGGGCGGCTTCTCCCCGGGGGTCGCTGTAATTTCTACTTTCCATAGGACATGAAATTGGTCACATAACCATGAATGTGCACTAAGAATGTGACTTATCCATAGAAAAAGCTTAAATGGAATGTAAGAGCGCAGGGTCCTGAGTTCAATCCCTGGTACCACAAAAAAAAAAAAAAAGAAAGAAAGAAAGAAAGAAATAACAAAGAAACATAAAAAATCATATAAAAGACTGTTGTATATAAAACCAATATTAAAAGAAGGCAGTAAGTTATGAGGAATATATTTTATTACAATGTATTTGTGCATTTTCATATTAATGTGTGTTTATCATAAAAAT
This sequence comes from Capromys pilorides, assembly GCA_004027915.1. NCBI lineage: Eukaryota > Metazoa > Chordata > Mammalia > Rodentia > Capromyidae > Capromys > Capromys pilorides. The sequence continues at coordinate 13,070 of PVKN010022374.1, forward strand.
CGGAGTGATTTTGACGATGCCTGTGGAACAGTAAGGGCGGCTTTCTGCAGGGTGAGGTTGGCTTCTCGTCACTGCGCAGAGCCTGCTAGCGGCTCTCCTACACAGGGTGCGCAGGCAAACTCCCTTCGGCGTCCCACTGCGCCTCTGCCATCCGCGCTGGGCATCCGCTCCCTGGACGATGCAGACGCCGCATGCGAGGCTTCCTGCGGCAGGGTCTCCTCAGAGGAGCGCCTCTCCAGCAGAGTGGCCTGAGGTCTTGTGCTTTCCCCAGACCGCTGGCTGCTGGGCGCCTCTGGAGCACCCCAGAAACTGCCGTGGGCGCTGTGCGCCCTCCCCCAAGCCCCAGGAACCCGATGTGAAGCGGGCCGCATTCTCTCCTCACCCTGTCGCCTCATCCTCCGCAGGCCAGATTTCACTGGAGTGGGGACTTTAAAGCAAATGTAGACTGTTGTGGAACATCCTGATTGCATGTTCTGCAGAGTGACTGCCTATCTCTAACCATACGTGTCACTGCAAAATTCATGCTACTTGTATCAAAGGTTTAGGGAAAACAGCCGCCATGGAGTAAAACCTGTCCAGGGACTGCATGCCTGCTACAGTGCTTAGTTCTCAATCGGTTTCCTTAAATTCATATTTACTTTTCTTGAAAATGGTTTCTTCTGATCTCCAGTATGAAATTTATATTTTATTTATTTATTGGATACAGGATCTCACGACACAGCTCATACTGGTAGTGATCCTCCTGTCTCAGCCTCCTCAGTGCTGGGATTATAGATGTGTGCCACCACGGCCGATGGCCAGAGTTCCAGGGCAGGCACTGCATGCAGAATGGGGATCCAACTCAAATCCTTGCACTTATCAGGCAGGCGCTGAGACCACTGAGCTATCTTCCCAGCCCATGAAACTTATTTTTAAGAAGAAGATACATAGTGGCACAATTGATTCATAATTTCAGAGTAAGGCTTCCCAGGAGACCTTGAGAGAACAACCAAGAGCTAGGTACTGGCGTGCTAAGTTGCGCAAGACGAGCCACGGGGGTTGGATGTAATCTCTTGAGTAACAGACTGTCTTAGTTACTTTTTGCGTGTTCCTGAGACAAATACCCGACACTCAAAATGAAGGAAGGAACGGTTTATTTAGCTCACAGTTGCTGGAGGTTTCAGTCCATATTCGGCTGTCCCAAGGCTGAGTGAAACAGGGCTGAGAGCATCCAGTTCATGGCGATGCAACAGCAACAATCATGACAGAGGCGACAGACCAACCAGGGTGCAGAGAGCAACAGCTTGAGTCTGTCTCTTTGTCTCTCTTTATATTATATTCAGGCTCTCCGCCTTAGCCTATCCACCTTAGGCCACACCAATAATCCCAGCAGTACTCAGACCCGTAATCCCATCTGTACTAAAACACATTATCCCAGTGGATCATGAGTCATGTCTCAAACTCTAGAAGTCCCCGCCCCATGATTGCATGAGGCTTTAAGGGGACAACTAGCCATAAACCATAACAGAGACCACACATAAAGCAGAGTTAGATAAGCTTTTTACAGTTGCATGTGGCAAGCTTTCACATTGAGTAAGACGAAAACCCAGGGAGGGGACATGTAAGTATTCAAGAGAAAACACTAATTCTCAAAGACTGCAGAATGTGAGCCACTCAAGACAAACGGCAACAGAGTCTTAACGCTTCAGCAGTCTTCAACAGTTTATCGGCGTAGCCTCCATTTAGAATTAGTGTTTCATTTTATTTGGCAAAGCCGAGTTCATTGCTTTTCTTCATTCTCTAATCCTTTCAGCTCAAATTCTTTGAAAACGGCTTTCTTCATGCCTGTGGAGAATAAAAAGAGGTCCACTGAGGAGCAAAATCCCACTTAAAAGCTACATCTTTATTTAATTCACTGAGAACAAAAGTTTGTACTAATAGTTTAGGCAAGATACCATGTCTGCACCTTGTCCTCTGAATAACTACTACGAAGACAACAATATACAATGTATTAGTGATTGTAAAAGTCTTACTAACCTGTTTTGAAACTGTTTCATTGTTATTTTATCTTTTCTCCTTATTAAAATGAATAAAAATTTTTAAAAAGAGCCTTTAATTATGTAACAAAAAT